>PHWZ01000251.1:0-54870 GCA_004379285.1 Botryotinia calthae | reverse complement strand
GGGGTTTAAGTTTCGGTTTATTTTTCTGGGTGTGGTGGAGGGTGAGTGGAGGATGGAGGATGGTTGTGTGCAGGTCTGTATGTACTATGCAAGTGGGTTTGGAGGTGGGCGTAGGGGTGGGTGTAGGTGTACGGAGAGTGTGGCAGGTGGTGCAAACGGTAACAAGGTAGCCAGGTAGCCAGGTAGCAAGGTAGTAGGGTCGCAAAGTAGGGTAGCAATAAGGTGGTAGGGTAGCGTAGGGTAGAAAGGTAATTGTTAGTGCAGATGCTAAAAAAAAAGGTGGATGGGTGGGTGAGTGGGCGAGTGGGCGAGTGGATATGAATATGGATATGGATATGGATATGGATATGGATGCGGATGCGGATGTGGATGTGGATGTGGATGTGGATGTCAGCGTGAATAATACTCTGTAGTATGTACCGATACCTCGCATGTAGGCAGGTAATGCTTGGGGGGAATGTCGTGGTAGGTGTGAGCGTGCAATGGCTTCAATGGCTTGCTTGTTTGCCAGAGAATCCCAGATCCCCGTATCCCCGAATCCCAGGCCTGCAGGAAAGAAAGAAATCCTTAAATAACAATAATAATCTGCACAAAAGCTGGGGAGGGGCAGTCGACGGTATTGTGCAGCAAAGTAGGTCGGTAATAATTATGCGCAAGCGCTAATATGGAAGGAAGGTAAAGGTTAAGAAAGGTCAAGGCAAAAATCAAAGTGTGGATAGGGATTGGCTTTTCGGATTTCAATAGTAAATTGGCTTTCGATTTTCCCCCTTGGAAGTGGAATGCGAAGGAAGGCTAGGGAGAGAAGAATGAGAGAATCGTGCTATTTCTTCTTTCTCGCGTCGTCTTGTATGCCGTTTTCGTATACGGAGAAAGGAACGTAAATGCAAATGCAATGATGAGTATCAAGGTCGAGGAAACAAAGGAAGGAGTGAGGTGCAAAATGACTGGTATCTGTTTGGTCTGTTTTCTGTCTGTTCTGGTGGAAGGAAGGAATAAAAAATCAGTCAACAAAGAAGGGGTGATGATTGGAATCGACAATGATGATGCTGATGATGATGATTTCTCTTTCCCCTCTCTCTTTCCTCCTTAGTATCACTACTACTCAATCCAAACGTTGATGGACCCTAATAACGTTTGTACCTTTTTTTTTCTTTCTTTCTTTTTTTTCCTTGCTCGGGAGTGAAGAGTGAGGCGTGAGTCGTAATTAGTGAGTGACTGGTGTGTGCGAATCAATCACGGATTAACCCAAGACCCAAGTTTTCCCTTCCCTCGGTACCCAAGGTAAGGGTATGTGTGTGTGGTGGTATTTGAGCCACAACAGAACTAAATTGCTCCAGTGGCGTTGGAGTGCCCAAGAAATCGTTCGTTCAGTGTTAGGAAGCGTTTGTGGGTTTGCGGTTGTGGTTGCGGATTGGTGGATTGGTGGGTTGGTGGGTTGGTGGGCTGGTGATCTGGTGAGTAATAGTAAAGGGTAAAGTGTCGTGTGTAGTGGGTGTAGTGTAATGTGTGTAGGGACTTTATAGTGTATGTAGTATAGTATAGTATAGTACAGTACAGTATAGTATGGTATAGTACTACAGTGTATAACAACACAGTGTTTCGTGTAAACCCTCAAGCTAAGAGAGACAAACAGCTTAGCCCACACCCAACCACCCAACCAAGCCGATGAATCCGAATGGTCAGGCTGATTTAATTAGTAAGGCTGCTGAGGGTCGACGCGCTGAACACGAATGTAGCAATAAAGGAGCCGACTCAACCGACCGACCTTAATACTTTTAACTTTCAACCTCGATTGATAACCAGGGATGTGTCGGGGATTGACAGTTCCAGTTTTGCTGCTGGTGCTTTTGCTGCTGGGTGACTTGCTGGCCGGCAAAAACAAAGTGCTAATAAATGATTGTGATAATGTGAGCTCCGTGCTACGTCTCCTTCGGTCTACAGGACGTCGCTACCGAAATAAGTAATATCAAAACTTTTGGGTCCAATATATCGCACTAACTTAAGGAGGAGCTCTTGGAACGTATTGGGCGGGTAAGGTTAGGCAGATTAACGTATGAATCGGCAAATCCGTGATATCCCCTCAATTGCCGTCAAGGTAGTAGATAGGGAGGTTAGAACTTTCGAACGTCGTACCGTCAGTCAGTCAGTCAGTCAGCAGCCCATGCGCCAAAATGGTCTCGCTTTTCTATGGATATCAAATGATTGGGAGTGGAGAGCTATTTCCACAAATGTTCTACTTGACTGGAGGATTTTCACAATCGTTGGCTGGTTCGTTGGTTCGTTGGCTCGTTGCCGAAAAGTATGTTTGGTTTGGGGCTTCTTTGCTTTGTTTTCCCTTCTTCCAATTCTTCTATCGCTAGATCTTGTCTTCCCTTCCTTCTTATCGATGCTTCGACGTCCCTTTCCTAGACGACGCGAGACGAGATGAGATGAGACAAGACGACACAAGATGCTGGCTTTTAACTGCTGACTGCTGGAGATGCCTGTTGACTACGCCTTGTGCATGTGATATAAGTGGAGTGTTGTAAATCGCTATATAACGTGTCTTTGTTTTACAGATGTGATTCGTAAGGGGCAGGGGGAGAGGGCGATATACGACAATCAATGATTGAGCCTTGATGTTTGGTTTGACTTTGAGCGTCCTCCCGTCTGGTCCGTTGGAGCCTATGGTGTCGATCGCAGTTGGAGGGTTCGAGAGACGGGGAACAAGGCTCGCGACGAATGGTTCGGAATAGATGCAAGTCGTCAATTGGAGGGTCGAAAGACGGTATGGGACAAGTTAGATAGCTGGCTACAAGTAATAAGATTATCTTGACTTCACGGGGGATGGCTGAAGTTGGAGAAGGGGGCTGCAAATCTGAGGCACGAGGGCACGAGGAGAGCAATGTGTATTTAACTGTCCTCAAAGTAGATGCGATGTACTCTCGTGAGTAATCTCAACACGTATGTCAATGTCAAAGCAGGTCAGAATCCCAAGATCAATTGCTTCAATTGGAAATATAGACGTCAATAAGCATTAGGATTCGGGGGCTATACAATCAATAATATTCCTTCCTTTGTCTGGAGCCCCCGTGTACCGTGAGCAAATTGAGCAGAAGCAAACCCCAAACTCTCACACAACTATTTCGTGTATACCTCGCGATTGGGTCCTGACGCCGAATGAAGCACCCCCCCTCGAGTTCCCACAAAGAAGGGACCAGGAGGAAGATCAACAGGTTGTCTCATCGTCTCATCATTTGCACCGTCAATTGCGCAGTGCAATGTGCACAGGAAACACTGCAATGATGTTACTCGCTACAGACCACAATTTCTCCTCCCCTGTCTTTCTTTCACTGCCACAGCATTTTCCACTTCATTAATCCCATCTTATCCCATTCCATCAACAACCAACCGAATCCCCCCGAACGAGTTCCAGTATCGCGCCGCAAGAAATTTAGACGCTGTTCAGCTGTGGTAAAGTTGGTCTCGTGGTCACATTCATCAACAGGGGGACGGTGACGGTCAGGTAGGAAAAAAAGTAGGAACATGGCATCTAACGCTGGCATTGGGAATCAATCATGAAATCCAAAGCGACGAAGCATTTTGCTTCGTTGGCACACACGGTGCTGTCAACGGGATCCAATTATAAACCATTACCCCTCGCGCACCTCTCGAGCAAGCAACATTTTCTCCCCCTCTTCCCCCCATCACACCTAATCATCCCATCCATATGGTTCCAACCCCCATCCTTCACCGCTTCGAAAATGCATTTTGCAACCGCTGTATATAGTATATCGACTGGCTTGCTCTGCAGAAGAGTCACTCACGAGACCAAAGGTAATTAGAACAGACCCATCTCCCAGCCCTTCTCGGGTCTTCGCGAGTACCAAATCGGCACAGTGCTCTCTCGTTTCTTCGTCCTCATGCTTGGCGTCAAAATGATGCGATCCGCATTGTTTCGCTCGGGGGGAATGTCATGGTTTGCGAAGTGGTTTGATTACATTCGGAACATCACCGTGGACACAGATAGATAGATAGATAGAAATCTCAATCCCGTACTCTATGAAAATATCACACTTTTTTTTTCCCCGGTGCTTGTCTGCTAGCTATTCTATTTTCTCTCAGTAGTCTCCGCAAGCCAGCTTCGAAGCTTGCAAGCAAGGCTGTTTCTTACAGGCTACCTGCCTGGACATAACATGACGCGCTTGGAAAATATGGATAAGGTTAGAGATGTATCCAAGTAAGCAAGTTCATGCATGAAGTTTACGGAGCAGCAGCAAGATTATACGGAGATAAGACGAGCGATAATGGACCATGAAAAAAGTTCTCGTGTACAAGTGCCATTTTTCCATCGCAGCCGGACTTCGAATGTGGAGTTCACAGGTAAATGTCTGCATTTGAGCGCATTCACCATGGATCACCTCGAGGTCACTTGGGACCAAAAGTATATTTTTACGCTTGAATCTATCCTGTGTGTACGGACGGAGCTTCTACCCTCTCACATCACATCCTGTACAATAGTGGAGCGAGGATGCAGCATCGATAACCTCGATAGAGTAATCTATACAGAGTTTCCCCTCTTGCCCCTCAATCTCAATCCTACCTGTTAATGGTTATGTTCACTCAGGACTTGGGAGACTCCTCTTCGATGTTGTCCCAATCCACTATCTATCAGATTACATGTCTCTTAGACAAATGATGTATAAATCGCATTTGCGCCTCGTTATTTCTTGCACGACCATTCAATTCACGTATGAGCCTGTCTGAGCCTGCCTATCATTCTATGCAAGCGCAAGGGAAAAAGCATTCCCTATCCCATTGCAGCCAAAAACACGCCGTCGTATCGATCAGCATAACGGTTCAAGGAAGTCAGGAACCTTCCGTCATAAGGCACAAACCTCCTTCATCTCTCAACCAATAGAAGTAGCAAATGCCGCCCATCAAAAGAAAGCTGATGCTTGCCCCATGTGCTATGTTCCCTGCATCGTATGTAATTTTCATGGCATGTAAGCCAAAAATGCAGCATTGATGTTTCGCCTTGTCTGCTCATCCAGGTTGTTGATTAGTCGATGACTTGGATTACTTCAACAGATTACGAGGTGAGACCTCCCTATTGAATGTATTACCCATGTGCATCATGGGGCTCCCTTGTAATCAGGGGAGAAGGATCGAAGCATTAAAATTCGGTTATTTTTTCATCGGATACTTGGTTTGGCAGAAATCGTCTTTTGCTGATTAGACCTTTTAGATTAATCTCAGGGCTTGGATGATCCTACCCGACAAGAAGGTAAATTGGATTACTAAAGAAAGGTTATTTTTAAATAATCAAATAGTTCCGCTGATTCCGTGTCCCATCCGGAGCATGATTTCCTCTATTGCTAGAGTATAGATATTCTAGTGATTTCAGTAGTTTCTAAGAGAATGAAACATTTCAAGACCTAACCACCCGAGATGACATATAACATTGGTTCATTGGTCTTGGTATCATGAATAATAGTGTCAAGTGAGTTAGCGGTAACTCGTCAACCAGTCAACATGCACGCAGTCTAAAAACAACGGATGAAGATGGATCGGCAGCTTTGACGTACCTCGGTACAATTCGCGCTCTGTGCAGTGCAGCCAAGTCAGGCTGCGTGGCAGGATCTGGCGGGCGTTGTTTTGGCATTTGGATACCATGATACAATGTGTGGAAGCCCCGATGGATAATTCTTCCTCAGCTCACAGCTCTTGGCAAGGGCAACGAGATTGTTTCATCATCACGAGAGTCGCACGCCCCACGATCGTCCTTTTTATTATTTCCTTCCATCCTAGCTTGTTAGTTGGTAAATAGCTTCTGAACTACTGGAGGCAGGATTCTCGGGATTCGGATCAAACGCACCAGCCTAAGACTGGATTTGTAAGAAGCCTACACATCCAAGAGGGTTGGCATGTTAAATTGAAGCCTTGGAAGGTTGAGCAAATCAGGTACGACGCCCGAATGTGAAGAGTAGATCCTTGTTCCCGCCATAGGAAGACAGCGGGAGAAACAGTAGGAAGGGAGATAGAACTGTTAAACCAAGGGGAGTAACCATGGCACGGTTGTGCTCGGTGTTTCTGAGCTCTCTCTCTCTCTCTCTCTCTGGTCACTGACATAATTCCATTCTAATTCACATCGTGCTTTCCCTCTTACGGAGCAAATTCTGGGTATACCATTGGATAGACTTCGGAGGTGCGTTTAGATTCAGAAACTGATTTATTATTTCACAGTCATTATCTATACGATGTCATGTAAGTGAGTCTATACCATAAGTTATACAGCAAGGAAGGATCAGCTTCATGGACGAATGCAAGTGGATAGGATGGTGGGGGTTGCGAGCATGATATAATCTCTTTGAAAGACTCAAAATGTGCTGTCCTGAATCTGTCCTGAATTGGAATGTAATGAATGTTTTAGCAAGAGTAAGGGAAATCTTTGTAAACATCTTGGGTAAATCTAGTTGAGAAGGAGAGTCTTGAAAGCTTATTGGTCAAGGCATAGATTGATGTATAAAAAAACATGTTGTTTCAATCTCGTATCCGGGGTACTACCTATACTACCTATACTATACTATCAATACTACGTAGGAGAAAAAAGATGGCAAAATTGAACACCTCAACAAATTCTACAATAAATCAGCCACAAATGAAATTATGAGAGTCAATAATACTAAACGAATCCTTAAAATAATCATCAGTGATAACACTATTTAAAATTTTGATTCTTTTCTTTATTGAAATTGAAATGGAACAATTGAATTGTCGAAGGGTTTCGCTAATAGTCAATTCCGGTCTATTTTTCTCCTGCAAATAGACTAAGAATGATATCGAATTTTAGAAGCAATGCCCCTTCCTTCTCTTCAGCTTTTCTTTTTTGCTTCTATTGGATTCTCGGGGAAAATCAATATGCAAGGCCCTTCCCACGCCGGTTTTAGTCCCATTTCGGTACAACGTAAGCCCTGTTTTAGTCCACATTCAATGTTTATACCTCCTTCCTTCTCTTTCTCTCCGTGCATTTTTGCGAAAGGGGTGACAATGAACAGAACCGAAAATAAAATACGGGACTAATCTGTTCGAGTCCCTCCAGTTGTGGAGACAAGAATGAGCTCGTGACTGTTATAAATGAAGATTCATACATTCGTACCTTCCTGTACTTGGAGAAAGATTGCCTGAGAGTTACATTACCAAGGAACATACAGGGCTTGCTTAATCTTTTTGTCATGCAATGTCGACATCATACATAATCACGCCGATGAGTAATTAAAAAAACGTCCAAACGGCAAGTCCTACCACTATCTGTATTGACTGTATCTAGGGATGACATTATTGCTTACTGATGATACTATTGTTTTCCTTGAATGGATATGAAATTGGTCCAATCCATGGCATTCGGCGTATCTGATACGACTCAATATACACTCGGCGACATGTACTCTGTCTTATTTGAGGGATGTACCTGCCATCTCTGTTGCTACTTGAATCTCCAAACGGCGAGATGTGCGGCCAAGAGAACGGCATTCAGCAATGTAACGCCAAGAGTACCCCCTCCTGCTTCTACATATGTAATATCAGTACTTACGACACTGTAACTGCATGCTACTTACTTACTTGGCATCATTCGATGCAGTTACGGGATAGAACGAGCACACTGTCTGTGTACAGTACATTCAATCAACTGATCCGAGGCAAATCCTGTCTGCGTGTACAAGCTTTCTTTCTCCTTGCGAGCGGGAACTCTAAAGTTTCCGTTGCACCTAGGAAGATCCTTCGAGATACTGGGCAGGACAACATTAACTTTAGTGCGAGTATGGTCTCAAAAGGTATTCAGCCCCTGGGGAGAAAGGCTGAGTCGATTGTATCTCATACAGCATTGCGTCAACACACATCGTGAGACCCTTTCGAGCCATTCAACTGCGCATCCGCTTTCCAACATCTTACGTTTTCCACTCCAGTAACAAGGCACCAGGAAGCATGGCATAATCCTTCCATGTTGTTAGCAAACTGTTCGAATGCTCATGCCAACAGACAGTCAGGTAGGTACCTATAGCCTTTCAAAAAAGTATGCCGGCTTTGGTTTCTATAAGGTTGCCTCTGGTAGAATTCCCTGATCCATGATCATGATTTAATTTCTTATCAACAATGATCCATCCTATCTAATTAATTAATCTGTATGTTACGAACCAATTTCTGGAAATTACGGAGGACATACTTGAGGGACTTGACATATTGTTTCTATTGCGCGGCCAGTTCTATTGAATGGGCCAATCATACCACTCAATCAACTCTGGAACATTGAAGTTTCTAAGTCATTTTTTGTTAAGAGACAAACGACAATAGCTTCTCGAATCTTTCTGGAAGCTTTTTCGACGAAACCCTTGGATATTGAAACCCTGCGCCCACATGTTTTGTTTGATCTACAGTGGTACTTTACCGTTTGATGCCGCTGTGCGCTAAGTAACCCCTCGTCCCTCTCATACGCAAGCAAGCATCATCATCTCATTTTCGTTTCACCGGACAAATTGGATACCAATCCCCTCCCCCCCCCACTGACAATCCTAGAACATTGTAAGAACCTTGAAATGTACGGAGAAATATCTGGGGATAACATTTCTTTACCCACAACTATAATTTAATTTGTGAGTGTACGATGCGTTCTAGAATCATATCACGGTCCACGGCTCTCATAATTTTATATTGTCAATTTGCAAAAGCATCTAGCGGGGCAGTACAACCTCGAGAGGGTACTGGTCGACCAGAAGACCAGGCTGAGGGCTCATAATCTCAGAAAAGTTCATATTTTGGCCCCCAATGTTGGAATAACAGGGGCGCATGTGGTCCAGTTACATCAGGGGGGGTACAGCATATCTGCCAGTACTGGAAAGCAGCAAGGGTGAAGACAAGGAGAAGGAGAAGCAAGGTACCTGCACATCCTCGTGTTGAAGTATACGACCAAAATCACATGATGGATGTACAACTTCACGCAACATACTGGGTATTATCATACAACGGGTACGCGCATTCCATTTCATCTATATTTCAACGCAAGTGTGTTTACAGGCAGAACAAATGGAAGGCTAAAGCCCCTACAAACAGTCATTATAGCCATGGCATCCGGCGTATTTAAATCGCTTTCATATCAAATACATCATCATGACCGTCGTCTTGCAATGTATTTCTGCACACCGTGAAGGCGTATACATATACATGTATATGGAAATTAAACCAACACCGAAATTAGATTGCTTAGTTGCATATCTTAGCGAATCCTTGTTGATGATTGTGCCTCTACAGAAATCCTTCTCTAAGTCATATTTACTGGCTAACGGGTGAAGAGAGGAGAATCAAAATAAATGATAGATTTCTGCTTACTTGCTCGATTCTCGCACGAAAGCATCAATATTGGCAGTCCAATTAGGATAACTGGCGGATGTCGCGGATAACTATTTCCTCATAATTCTCCATGCAGAGAATGACATGGTTATATTCCCGAAATGGTTTCTACCGCATGAGCATGCAGCAAGACGTAGCTTCCCGAGCCGATTTTGTTTTCATCTCCACCGAGTTTGACGTTTATTTTTAATCCAAGAAAATTCTCCAGCAAACTGCAGATGGTGATTTATTATGGGAATGGGTTTAATGTATGACACGCTATTAATGTCCCCGTCTACGAGAGTTAAGGGTTACCCCTCATCCTCACTAAAGAAAGATTCCTCCAATGATGCTTTCGCGAGCTTGTTCTGCACATGCAAATGTGGGTGCTCTTTTTCATTTCGCGACGTGATGCATCTGATAGATCGCATTTTCTAGATACATTCCAATTTCGCAATGTGACCACCCGAATCACCTTACTCGACTAGCTGCAAGTCTCCTACGCCCCATAATAGATTATCTCAAGAGAAGTACGATGGCCAAGTCACGCATCAGACGCGGTTCGCTACTGCGCCTACCAATCCGATGAAGAAGAAACGTGTATTGTGGTGAAGCTAGTCACTGAAGGAGTGCTCAAGGAGGAATATAGTTTGCCGATCTTGCCATGGCTTTCCAAATAGACGACTCGCGCATATCTTCAGGCTGACATATGTTTCTAAAGCAAATCAGAAATTTACGCCTTGAAATGTGGCTATCTCTGATTGACCGGTAGATTCGTTGTCTCACACTCGTTGATATCAAGAAAGTCTTCTCCCAGGCGCTGTGCGTATGGTTTCACTCAGCCGCACGTACAAGGAAATTTCGGCGGACAAAACATCCCGTCGGTCTTGCGGCATCTAAATCAGACGTCCATGAAGATATTTTTGATTAAACCTTCGAAGAGAGTCCACATTGGGTTTACTAGGGCCTTTCGGCCGAACTTGATAGATTTGGATCGAGATTCAGGCCGACTACAATAATTGTCGTTGTGCTTCCGAAAGAAGCACTGCAAGTCCTATTGTATCACTGCTTCGTTTGCCCATTGAAATATCGGTACTTCTAGGCAGCAGTTTCACATCCTGATGAGATGGAGAAAAGTAGATTTCCATATCCTTTCCATGTCTTAGTGGCACCGAAGGATAGAAAAGCCCTATATTAATTACATGATGGCATGGTATGATATGATATGATGGTATGATACGTTTCCCCACCAACAGAGGTTGTGCACGTTGGCACCACTTTTAGCGGAGTTTGGCTGCAGGTACTTGCCTGCGACCAGGGGATTTTGGTCTGCGTGATGAAGATAGGGAGGTGAAAGGTACACGATACAAGGTACAGACACAGTGTGGTCTTATTATGTCATATCATCATCATGCCATTATGGCGCAAAGGAAAGTACCAATACAAGGCTCCGGTTTATCTACCGTCTCCGCGTGTTGTAAATGTGAAGATATGCATCAAGGTAACCTGGTCTATGCATGTAAAGCCGAAATGGTGTAAATTGCGGGGCGAGGGCACTTTACATGTCTTGCGGGGTAAACGGGTTGGAACATTTGCTTTCAGATTGAAGATTTCCATGCTGCCGAGATAGATGGGACGAGGAGGAATCGGGCGGCATAGACAGGTTTGGAATGGCAGAGCTTGCGTTACCAAACAGATATCCTACATGAAGTAATTGATCACCAGATCATCGGTCAATGTACGGTAGCGTTTCGTGTTCTGTAACGGAATTTTCTCATTTCGTCTCTCGCTTTGGGCGGGCGAGCGTAACTCGCATTCTTCGCGGGAGCTACGGACGGACGCGAGTACAATGCGGTGGGGGTACACACGAATTACGCCATTTTGTATGTATGTAATGTACATCAATGTACGTTGTACGGAGATTTAAGCATGGACTTTACTTGTTTGGAACATTTCTTGACGATAACAACACAGCACAGAGCATGATGGCAACTTTTAGCTCAACTTTGTGGAAAAGTTTAAACCTTGATTTTGGGGGGGGGAAGTGGAGGCGTGGGGTGCGTCACACGTGGTTACATAGAACAGGTTTGAATTCTCAATCAGCGTCAAATTACTGTTGGACACGGCGTCGGGATCGCCATACTAGATGTATAGTCAGGCGGTTGGGTGGACCTCGCTTTTTGTAATTGTGGCACGGAATTCGTAAATACAAGGAGAATTTGATGATGGGCCTGCGGGCGGATTGCATTTCGATGGTGAGTAGGATGCAATGTTTAGTTCAACGTCACGTCGAGTGAATAATCCGTAGCCTTTGTACCAACGATCGATTGTTATATGTCGAAGAAATGCGATAATATGAGACTAGATCTGAATGAGCTCGGTATTCGGGGAGTCGGGAATAGTGTTTCTAGAGCGAGGGGCGTTGGAGTCGTGTATCTTTTTGTAATGTGGAAAGAAGTACAGCGTTGGAGTTTGGAAGATTAGTTGCGCGGAAGCTGAAATGAGGACGCTTGATTGATAGGTCGCTGTACCACGAATGTGTGACGTTTATCACCCTCATTTTGCGGGGAGAGAAGATGTGGTTGTCTTGTCTTTGTTTTGGGAACGGAAATGCGCTGTGTGTGGAGAGGTGGGCTAAAGGGTGTTCTGGATCGAGTTCCTTTACTGCTTATCTGTCTATATTCATCTCGGTGTGCTTTTGCGGTCGGTTGTTGCCGATGGCTTGTGGGGGTGATCTGGATGGGATGTAGGGTGCCGTGATAGTTACACGGCGAGAGGGAAGAGGCATTGATGAGTTAGATTGATACGTCTGGATGTGGAGGGGTTCGGGTGTTGATTGGGGTTAGATGTGGGAAAGGGTGGAGGGGTTGAGATGGAGGTTATCCTGACAGGAAGAGGATATGGGCGAGAAAGAAAATTTGAGGGGCACAGCAAAGGAAATGGGAGTTTGGGACAAGTAGGCTGAAATTATGAGACTGATTCCAAGCGGACTCAAGTGAGTATCTGTTTGATAGTTGAGAAGAGGCTGAGTTATTGTTCAAAACCTTCAGAAATGATACTGGTTGTTGTAAATTTAACGTCTCGAGTACAACTCCCTGGTAGATTCTGAATGGTTATCACGTTCTCGATATTCCATGATAGTTAGTCATATAAGTTTGTCCTGCAAAAGTAATCATTGTTGTCTCTTCCACTAAAAGTATTCCTGTACTTGTTGATAGAGAATCCGCGTCGCTGTGTCTTATTGTCATTGTTGTATCCTCGTATTGTTAATCCAAGTCCTAGCTGCAAATCGGTACAATGATTAATATCTTCAGCTTCTTTACTTAACAGCTCTCTATAGTATGAATTGAACTATACTTTTAAGAGTTCTTATGAGCTGTTATGATGATGATGTCCTATAATGTCGAGAATCTAATATTACTATTACTTCCATCAAAACTGTAGTTTGTTGTGATTCACGCACAATCCACGGAACGTATTCATTAACTCATCGCATGCATGAGTATAGTCGAGCAGGTTTCTCATCGCAACGCAATGATAGATTGAATGAACTGTGCAGAAATAGAAACAAGTCTTTTTATTCCGATCTGTGTTGAAAACCCACACCGTTACTCTTGTTTTGTCTTTTTTCTCCAACCCAGCAGCTTTCCTTGGATCAAAATACTGTTGAATGCCCTCAGGCTCGAAGTTCAGCAAGGCAACGTGATACTAATAGAAATAACATCAACGTTCTTTCATCCAATTCACCATAATTTCAACGAGCCCAATTTTTTCCGTGAGCCTCATCTCAAGGGTCATGATTGCTTGCTTGTGGTAATAGAGCTAGTAGCTTTGCTTTCTACTCTTTAACATACGAAGTTACAGATTGCTCTATCTCGTCGATCACTTCTTTGAAAATACGATTTGAATTGTGGTGGACTTTCTGTACTTCTTGTTTATGAAAAAGAATAAGCGTTCCAGGGTGCTTGTATTTGTGTGCAAAATGGCATTTTGATATCTGATTTTGGCTTATAGGTTAGCATCTTACTGCAGGTTAGTCAGGGTTGTCTAGTGATGGCTGAGAATCTTCCGATTCCAGAAAGTGAATGATAGATTACTTGTTTATGAATAAACTTGACGGCGCTGATCTTTCAAAGGAAGCGCGGGGAATCGTTTAGTTGACATGAGGGGAGAACGTGATGTCGGTCTATGATGCCGCACAGAGCGGAGATCAAGATCTTCGAATGTCGATGGGGATAGATTTTTTTGGATTCACTCCGAATGGAAGGAACGACAGAATTCCAGTGCTCTAACCAGAGCTGATAGCCTGATTTTGAACAGGACAAGATGATTGGCTGGCAGAATCTCAATTGATTGGATCTACTAGACTATACCACAGCCATATCTGCGCTAGAATAGCTCAATTGTTGTATAGACTATAGTCATGGAAATTCATCTAGGTAGAAAATCATCACATGGCGATCAACTTGCGCTTTCAGAACTTGAGATTGCTCTGTGAAACTCAATCCAAAGCTCAGATCTCTCTAACACTAATTTCAATCTCAATATGCATCGATCATGTTAAATGTAAGACACACTGATGGAAGTGAGAAATATTTGCTGAATATCTTAAACAAAATGGAAAGAGTTGCCTTGCAGTTAAAAAGTGAAGGAGCAATCTAGATTAGGTTTGCTAGTAGTTCTCGTTCATGGAGATCAAAAATTCACTAAATATCGGCTGGTCAATAAGCAAATTGTTGTGTATTTTCCATGAAGCTAAATATTATCCTCTGATTTTGAACATAAATCAGTGTAATTAGGTCTATCTGAAAAAATCAGTGAGCTTGTCAGGATGAGCCTACAGAATGAAGAAGTTAGATACGCAACAAAATTCTCCTGATGAAATTTTCGGTAAACCAACCCAAAAGCTTATGTGTAGCGGCAGGAACCAGAGAAACTAATAACACTTGTAGTTCCTGTTAGAATCAGTGGCTCTTTCAACTGTCAGGACAAACCCTGTAAAGGTGAGGATATAGATGTGAATAAACCTGCATGAAAAGTGTTCTAGACAGGTCTAGATTAGCTACTAGAATATTCTCGATGATTGTGGGGCCCGGTAGCGAATAAGTTTGGAGTGGCGCGGAGAGCTAGAGTCAGGCTTTATTTACCCGAAGGTTTATTGGGATCCCCTTGTAATTCAGGAGGGGTAGATGTGCAACATTTCTTTTGTAATTCTAGGTGCAATAGATCACGAGAAAAAATTGAAATATTCTTTTCATTGCCAAAAAATTATTGGATTATAGTCTCAGTCACAATTAGTGTCAAAAACTCAGGGTTCTTAGATAACTTGCCAAGTTACATAATTCAGGACAACAAAAATCTGGCTAATTATGAGTTTAAGAATACTTCTAATATACTTGGTTGTAGGAAATTTCATTGGTATCATTGTGTGATGCTATCTGTAAAAGTCACTAACCGAGTAGAGCCGAGCATGTTATCGTTACTGAACTCAACAACACAAGTCTAGCAGTAACAAATCTGAAAGTATCAAACTCTGAGACATACCACATGAAATATTATGACTAGGTATTTTTTGTTGCAAATCTCATAGTCAACCCCATCCTTTAGACTAAAGTGTGACCAAGACTAAGTAAAACCGAGAAAGTTCAATTACGTTTTGACTTCTCGACTTCTCAGCTTATTACTAGGATATACCTTATCTTGAATAGAAATGCACATATTTGGGCTGTTGGATCTGAATTGTGATACCCCACTATTCATTTGTATGGATATGTGGTATTGAAAGTCAGATCGATACCCAGTAAGAGGACGGAGTCCAGAGCGTGAGCCTACAAAGATAAAATACATGATACATAACACACCAAGGAAAAGCAGTTTAGAAGGAGCCACTGACCAGGTAATTTTGAATTTAACGTATTTGGCAACAATTAATGTCTGGCAGAGTACATCCACAAGTACGTCGTGCACCATCTGAGGAGTATTTTTATTGGCTCACTTATTTCACTTGACGTTTTTATGAGTAGAAAGCCTTTGAGCTTGTGGATTGTGTATTAATTAGATTTATTGAAACTGACACCAAAGGTTACCATGGAGGTGAGGAGTAACAAGTTGATTAAGACATAAAATCAGAAGGCATGCATCTGCTGCAGACGCAAGATCGAAAAAATGAGAGTTATTCTGAAATTTCTGCAGTGTTCATGATGAGGTGAGAGCGGTGAAAGACTGGACATTGAAATGTCGATTGCCTGACTATACTCTCGAGTTCTTTATGGAGAAAGAGATATTGATTCGGATCTTAAAAAGAATATTGTCGTATATCATGTAATTGGATGAGATTTGGTTTGGGTTGATTTGTGCGAGTATCGAAATGCTGATTCAATATGGAATGGACTATCGCACCATGTGAAGGTTGAGAGACCAAGTTTTGAGTGTGAATTAAAAATTCAAACAATTATTGAGACCGATAGACACGAAAAGAGTTTCTCAAAAAATCGCTTTTGAGAACGATCCGAAACAAATATGAAGTATGACTACCACAAGTCTTACGATAAATGTAAAACCATCATCGGCTCGTGATACAAACTCTCTATATAATTTCAGTATACCCTCTCGTACACTTAATACTCCCCAAGCACACACTACTACTATATAAGGAGTGATGACTCAATTTTCATCACTGGAGCGCAAATGCAGCAAACAGGCTTGTTTGTGCAGGTCAAATGCGCTCTAGTGGTGGAGTGGTAAAACGCCTGGCTCGAAACGACGAACGAACGGAAAAAACCCCACCGGGGGGTTTCTCCTCCCGCCCCCTCGAGGGGGCGGCAAGGTTTTGCCTATCAGATCTGTGGGAATCATTCTCTCATTTCTTCTAGTCCCAATGAAAAAAGTGCAATCTGGTTACGATCGATTTTTTGGGAATTGGTCATGATCGGTGTGGAGCGCTATTAGTGAAGTAATTCGCTTATTTTGTCAATATAACAGCGGCGAAACTGAGATTTCGCTAATGACCTCGGAACGTTCAAGAGATTACTACCGTTGAGAACTTTCAAGTGACAAAGACTGATGCAGTGGGAGGCGTCATTTTTATGATATAATGAGTTTCGCCACACGAAATGTAATCATTCGCTTCTGTAGGCGAAATCTAGTAGTTTATTCATACTCAAATTTCCACAGCCAATGCTAAAAAAAACGCGGTGCCTTTTATAGTGCAGAATCCATCACATTGATATTTTAGACTGTGTTAGTGAAGATGAGCTATCATGGCACTGTTCATGTTTTGACTGGAAATGATATTGATGAGTGTCGTAGTGAACCGAAGACTACGCAAGTAACTTGGAAGAATCTAGAGCCGGACTTTGCGGTTTAAAATTGCTCAGAAAATGAAACAAGTACTAGAAGAAACAACTTACAGATAGATGGTTTGCTTTTTTCATGTTTAACTTTGTGTGATGACAGGCTACCATATCAGACATTTACACTTATTTGGTCTTGTTTGAGGGATAACATGTTTCTTAAGCTCGCTCCAAGAACTGGTATTGAAAGATGGAAAATAATCATCATACTAGTAATACATGAAACTTTCTCTCAAAATGTGTGTAAAAAATGGGCAAGATACTGAATTCCCATGTGTTGACAATCAACCAAGTTGGCGCTCACGCATCCTTCTTAATAGACGGATCCCGAAATGCAAGCACTCCATCTACTAGAGTCTTCAAATAGGCTCCAACTTTTTTCTTCGCTTTACTACTGCAATAAGGAGCAGCAGCTCCAAACTCTCCGTGTGATAAACGAACTCCGTAATTCCATGGTTCTAGAAAGAGACTGTCAGGTGAACAGTCTTCCAGATAAGTGATCAAACCCAAGTCAGGATCATATCCATGACCCAATCCCCAAGTCATCCAAAAACTGTAGCTATACTCTTCCTTGACGCTTGGCTTCATGCTTGGCTTCAAAAAGTGATTTATCGGGCCGCTGGTATGTCATATACCTGAAACGCTTTACCCCATTATTTAGTGCATACATTTTCCTCCTCGATTTTGTTGCACATCTGAAAGCTCCTACCCCACCATTTAGTTCGGCCATGATGATATTTCTCGTTCATTCTAGATCACCCGATTCCCAAAAAGTAGTCTCCAGAAGGACGACGCCTAGCTTCTTTCCATGTTTCTTGCCATTTTAGCTTTCTCACAATTGTTTATATCCACTCGTGATCACGGCGTCTTCTTCCATAAGCTTCATTTACCCAGATATAACATATACGGTTTGAATATTCTTGAGATTAACACCCCACCATGTGGTCCGCCCTTCTCCGATAAAGTATACAATGTGAAATGTTGCACATCTGATACCCCACACCCCACCGTTTAGTTCAACTCCATTATTAAATCAATAGAGGTAGGTATTCAGAGAATCATATACTAGCCATCTATTGTTCATCACTCGTAGGTCTGGTTATAAATGTCAGGTGTGAGTAATTCGAAGAGCTTAGCACAGCTCAGAGGCTTCCGGGCCAGTTTAAAGCTCGCTTCGAATTTTATGAAACAGGACTGATAGTAAAAGGGCTGCGTTTTCTTATGTTCTGTCCACTTCCTGGCCTATTTCTCTGTAAAATAAAAGGCTCCACCATGTCTCAAAAAACCCATTCCGATGATGCAGAACCTCTCCAATAAGATGATCATCGGAGATAGCTAGTTTTGTTGACTCCCTAAGCTTGAGTATGTTGCATATCTGAAATCTTACACCCCACAATATAGTCCGGCTCTAAGCCTGAGGACCTTTCTCAAGAAAGAGCTTAATCTAAAGCTATGCAAATATTCAGAACCCAGTTTCCGATTAACCAGCAAGATGCATAGAGGCTGATACGTTGCATATCTGAGATCTTCTACCCCACAACATGATATTGTAGTATGTTGTATGGCAGTGCTTTTATCACCAAGAGCTTAAATAACACTACCTTGGATAGAAACTATGAATAGTTACAAAACGTGCATTAAGAACAGAAAATGACAGCATGACAGGGACTGGCGAAGCAGCTTTACAACGATATTGTGGATATCTCAAAGATCAACATAAGAGCAACGTTATGAAAAAACACAGACCCATGAATGAGCTACAAAGAATTGATTGACATTGCAAGTATCGAAATACCTTTCAGGATAATCACCCTCCAATCAAACTAAGATTTGATCATAATGAATAACCTCGAACTAAACAGAAAATAACCACCAAGAACTCACACAAGTTTTACTCAATTTACAGGTTAAGCCCATCCCACAAACATCCCACAATTTATCCTTCCAAACAAATTCGACCCACAAACTGTTACAGTCCATGACTTCTTCCTTTTGGTTTGTGTTAGTCTGTGTGTCAGAAAGGCCAACTGGCTGACTATTTTTGCCTATTCATGACGTATCTGCAACAAATAAATCGGAAAACCTCCGAGGTCCTCTTTGGGCATCCAGTCTGGACTCTTCCTTGGCACGAATCCAAATACGAGAAAGGATTCCAGAGCTTTTAAATTACTGTCTCCACCATGGGCCTCATCATAGCTCTCCCTGCATATACCATTAGACATAAGGGTATATTTGTTGTATAATAAAACGATTCCATAGGATCCCTCGACCAGGATTATCATCTTCTGCTGTCGCTATGCACATAGCACCACATGCGACAAATATTTTTGCTAAACCTGGTCGGCTACGATTTGAATCTTGTCTCGCATCACAAAACCGCTTTTTGCGTAAAAGCTTTTCTGTCGTATACCGGAGACAAAGGGGTAAAGCAGCAAATCGCCTGAACAATCTGTTTGGATATGGCCAAATATGGAGACATAAATGTTGAAATAACCAATGAAAATCCTTGTTTTGTCTCATCTCAGGGCCACCACCACGGTCGCCGTTATACTTCCAGACTTGCCCGCATTGACTTCCGTCATGCACTGGACTAATTGGCGGATGTTGAACGTGGGATACGCAATAATAGGAGTTTCTCATACTGTCAGCTTCATCAAGATGCCATCACCATCATGCCATGATCCGCTAGCCATGAGTGGGTTGAGCAATAAACCTCCAGCTTTGAATTGAAGCAAAACTTGATAGCCTAAACAGGGATTGTGTGGTTGTACTCCATTCCCTGGTTTTGGTTCTCATAATGATTGGCAAAATCTACATCCACAATTCTATCAGAGAACTGTGGTCTCTGCTCCTCCCACACAGTTACAGGAATCTTTTGTTCCACAATACTATCCAGAAGGTTTGCATGTTCAATCCCCATATGTGTTCCAACATGTCGCAAATTCTTAACACAAAACGCTCGAGCCTCTGGAGTCGACAGGCGCAAATTGCCTACTAGGAATAGTGGCCAGATTAAAAAATATCCACCCGAGAATCTAATGGTAGGGAAATCTGTTCCAAGACCATCTTTCTCGAAGTCACTCCAGAGGTGTGGATGCGCACTTTTTCTCGAAACGTAGCCCATATGTTGTGGTACACTTGCAAGAATTTCCGCCTGTAGGTGGTAGACTATTTCGGTACAAATCTGGAATTGCTCTGCGTATTCGGACCCAAGCAAAGATGGTACAGGAGAAGTAAAATCTTTCAATAAGACCTCTCTGATCGTTTCATTGAGTAAAATTCTGAGTTCCCTTATTGCATTCCAAATCTGAGCTACCCAGTGATCATAATAGACGTGATAATAGCCATCAAACACAACATCCGAATCTTTGTCTGTCTGAACTATTGTATATTCCCACCCTTTCGGTATGTTTGTAAAAAAGGCGAGAAATCTCTCGTCCAAGGCTTCAGCATCATCAAGAAGCTCCTGAGCATCACTATAATAACCTGCGTGATATTTAGCATTGAAAAATGTGTAGTCAATCATTATTCTTTGAGCAATCCAGGCCGGATCAATATTTGTCATCTCCTTTTGTGCAAATTCTGTAATTTCAACGATGTATTTGGGTATTGGGATATCCCTCTGAATGCAAGATATCAGCAGGCTCGAAGTCACTTGTGCTAACAAGCGTATGCCCCCGCTTTTTTTGATAGCTTCCGGGCCTCGAAGCTTGACAACTGCCGCAGCACCATGGATGTGTTCTGCCCATGCTTTCATTGATTTTTGGTTTTTTCCTGTGATAGTTTCGAATATACCGAGGATCAATATTGCTAATAGAGTGCTGTCTCTCTTGACGGCAGTTGGAGATTGAAGGGCAGCGTTGGTAAGCTGAAGTGATTTGGCATATTGTGCGAGTGCTTGATTGATAAGATGGGGAGCTTTCGCCGAGTGTGCAAAACCGGCCAGACCCACTGCTTGAACTGCGGCGACAAGATTATCATCTATACTATCGGATTCGTATAAATCGGAAAGATGATCAAGATGTCCTCGAGTGGGACCATTATCGCCTATCACATAGTTTGATAGGAAGAATGCGGTAGCTCTGTCTTCGATCGATGGCGTTATGTTGAGATAATTGACAGACACAACCTGATTGAATTGCGGAGCCTCAACGAGGTCGCGCGGTGAATTTCCTCGACTTGAGTATGGTGAAGGAGTAGTGGAACAAGAAGTAGTAGAGTTTGGAGAAACAGATTTCGCGCCCTTTTGCTTAACCTTCTCGTGTTTCACCTTTGCTTTTTTAATGACGTTTTTGGTTTCCTCCCGGAAAAATAGATCAATTTGCGATCTGTACCCGGGTCATTCTCGACTCGCTTTCGAACATTGAGTGCATCCAGTGGGTACTGCATCACACTATGATTTGTTGGTCAGCAACTGGCACGAACACATGGTGATGCTTGGCATGCGGAAAGTGCGCCAGATTAAGTAATTTGTAAACAAACCTACTTTTGTCTTTTTAGCTCGGCATGCATGGCATCCTTTAGAGGGTCGACCACAGAAAACCATATTTGACCTGCGGTGTTGGCTTGGGCAGCAGAACCAGATGCTTGATACTCCGCTGACCCTTGTTGAGTTTCCGGCCCTTTTAGGGAATTATATACTAAGCAGGATCACAATATCGGGGACAAGTGTCGCAAGTGATTGTTTTGGCAAATAGTATAGGTGATGTCCTACACGATAACGCAAATGAGGGGAAATCAAACGAGGATCGCTTCACTCTTCGCAATGGTGGCCTTGAAAGGGGTGGAAGAAGTATGTCTGGCAAAGAATACAATTATGTTAAAGTAGCCAAGGGAAGTAGCGAAATTGATGCATGTATATGAGATCTTCAAAACATAATGTTGGGACAGGTCGGTCTTGTTTGACGTCTAAGATGTAAAGAGTAAGCACATCACGTGAGTAGATAATTCAATGCAATTGGTTGGGATTCTCTCGTTTATATTTCCTTTTAGAGGGTATGAGGAAGTTGACCAATGAAAGCGAAGATAATCCCGGCTGTCGGAGTTCTTCAACTGATTAAGCCTATGTTAGTGGGACCACTAAATTAGTTAGTCTGGCTCGAGTCTGGCAAGGCGCATCAGCACGCACCGACAATTTGATGACCAAATGAAAACATCAATGTCCAGGGACAAATAAACAATCTTCTTTGATCTCCTTGATCTTTCCATTTTCCTCGCACCGGCACGCACAAGGTGGGCAATGCCAACAGTAGTGTATACCAATTTGCAAGGTTTATGCCTTATATAAGGCTACACACTCCGATGTAGTCGTTCGGCTAGGCAGTCAAGCCACTCAGCTAAGTGGGTTCTTTTTGGTACGGCCGTAGTATGGACATATCAAAATGTCCTAATTGGGCTATCATGAAGCTTCGTAGGCATCTATGCTTCATTGTATGAAGGTAAATGTATGTTCAAGCGCAGCCCTGTGGATATTCAATCGTGGCTCAGTTGCGTGGGGTGACCTGTACGGCCGTAGTATCAAATCCTCTCAATTTTCCAGTTTAGTCACTATGAAGTCGACTTTAATGATCGTTTATATTTTCCATAGATCGTTATTTTCCCGTTTTATCATTTTTCTGTATACTAAATAAACTTCAGCTATCATGCACTGCTCTCATACGCTATATTAAGCTCCTGTAATACTTTTATTCGAACCTTTCCAGCTCTCTAGTTTGCTTATTCGTACCTTCTTGCGTGGAGATGGCCGTTTATCTATACAAAAAATGGAAAGCAACAAGGGAAACTCCTCCAGCTCCATCAGGACCCTCGATCCAAACTTCAAAATCTTCAAACCCTTCAAAATTGTGCAAACACAGAAACAATTCCCTAGAATTCACGTCAGAGCAAGAGTCAGCGATTCTTCTCGAATCTCAAGCAAGGAACAGTGAAGGTAGAGGGAGCGGTAAAAGTGAGCCACAAGCTGGCGTACCTTACGCTGAACCCTGTAGTCTGTGTATACAAGAGAAGAAAGCATTCAGACGATATAGATGGAGGGTAATTGCTGGTCTTATGCTACCATATATGGTACAAGCCCTAGATATCACCATTATTGCCGGGGCTTTACCTTTCATTGCTTCAGATTTCAGTGAGCCCCAAACGGTCGGTCTCTTTAATCATCTTTAACTAATCGCTATTCAGACCAACTTTCACAACTTAATTGGATTATCTCCGCTTTCAATTTAACAGCAACGACATTCATACCAGCCTGGGGTCAACTTGCCGACATAGTCGGCAGATATACGACTCTTCAAGCAGCGTTAATTTTTACCTTGATTGGAAGTGCCCTCTGTGCTGGTGCGCCAGTGAGTGCTTTCACCCTGCTACTATTTGGTCGGGCATTGCAGGGACTCGGCTGTTCCGGGCTTCTAATCTTGACTAAAGTCATACTTGCAGATAAAGTCTCCTTGAAGGAAAATGCAAAGAATAACAGTGTATTCGCTATTGTTGGTGGTCTAGCCTATGGATTTGGACCTATCGTTGGAGGAGAATTGACACAAGTTTCGTGGCGATGGTGCTTTATTATCAATATTCCTATTGCGCTAGTTGGTATGGTTGGTGTACATTTCTTTCTTCGGCCAATAATGCTTGGGCCTCAGACAATTAGACGAACAGACGATGATACCGAAATGGAAGGACGTCAAACATTTATGATAAGGCTCTCAACACTCGACTTTGGAGGACAACTCTTATTTCTCTTTGGCATGGGGCTCTTTATTCTTGCCATAACCTGGGCAGGAGCTTACTACCCATGGTCAGACGCCAAGGTGATTGTTCCTCTCGTCCTGGGTTCTCTCCTCCTCATTCTGTTTCTCATCTGGGAATACCTTATGATGCCAGGCTCAGCACTAGCAGTGCGATATCCATGTCGTCGTGCCATGCTTCCATTCAAGCTCATCTTAAGCCGCAATTCTGGACTCCTAATGTACATCAACTTCATCACCGGAATGGCAATGTACGCCGTCTTCTATTTTGTCGATATATATTTTGCTCTCGTACTACAATTCTCTTCTAGTGAAGGAGGTAAGAATCTTCTTTACTATATTCCAGGCTTGGCAGCCGGCGTATATCTCGCCATGTTCGCCTGCAATGTATTCCCCCGCCAAACTTGGTATCCGCTATTCTTGGGTACAGTCATCGAACCTCTCGGTATCACTATCCTTGCTGCAGCTCTTTCTTGGGGCCATCTGCCCACCATCTACGGCATGCTGGCTTTGACCGGTGTCGGAACTGGTATCAGACTCATGCCCGGTACCCTCCATGCTATAGGCCATTATCCTACGCAAATTGCACCCCTTGTCTCAATGATGTCTCTTTCTTCTTCTCTTGGCGGCACACTCGCACTGACAATCATGCTCAATATCTTCAACAACCATCTCTCTTCCTCTGGTATATCCGTTTCCGGTACCACCACCGCAAGTTTCTCGGGCATTGCAACTTTGGAATCGGCAGAGCAGGATTATGTGAGGAAGATGGCGAAGGAGGGGATAGTGTTAGCTTTCTATGCTATTTCGGCATTTTTGTGGTTGGGAGTAGGCGCAAGTGCGGCATTGGGGAATGCGTGGATTGCTAAGGGAGGTGAGGAGGAGGTGGGTCGGACGTGTGAAGGAAGCTTTCTTGGGAGTTTGTTGAGCAGAAAAAGTGGGAACATTGCGGAGAAGGCCTGATGTAAACGTAAAAGGTCCATTTATTATTTAATCATGGAAAATGCAATAGAAATAACAGGGCAAGAATATGCAATGTTGTGCATCTACAGGATTTATGGGTTCTGTTGCACATCTACAATTCAAATAAAAAACTGAAGGTGTAGCCTATCAAACAGGAGAACAGAAATTATATGTTTTTTGTTGCACGTCTCAGTTTTTGAAAAGCGCGAATCTTAGTAAAAAGGGCATGGACCAAAAAGAAAGTATATTGATTTTTCCCCCTTCAGGTCCTGAAAATCCTTCCTGGTTGGATCGACCCAAGAGCAATTAACTAAAAATATGTGCAACAAAAGTTTGAATATTGAAAGGAAGCTTCCTTACTGGTCTCGGCTAACAGTACGAAAGATTGATAAATTTTACCCTAAATACTATAAATACAAAATTCGAGAACTACAAACCAGCCCCCAAACTCTTGATATAGTGCACATATATGCAGATTCACTGGCTTAAACTCCATTGTTTCCATTAGCCTGACTAACAAAGCAACTTGTAAATTCTCTTCCACCTTGGCCACTCCTCCATATTCATTTCTCTCCTCTGCCAACCCCTACTTCCTCTATACAACTCCCCCGCATCCACTTCATTTCTTCCCGTCCTTAAATCAATATCTTCAATCTTCATCCATCTCGTTCTGTACCAAAGCTTGTACCCTGCATAGAAAATCAACACCACTGGCATTGCCAAATACGCTTCGAAAAAGCTACTGATCTTGGTATTGATCTCCGTATGTACGTTCCCGATGGGATCAACCGCTACCCAGAACTGTGCTATGAGAACCAATACTATCATGACGAGGCCAATCCACGAACCGATTGTACCAACTGGGGATTTATAGATCAGAGAATCAACATTGTGGCCCTGCTGTGCCCACGCTTTACGAAACCGTATGTGCGAATAACAAATGGTTCCCCAGGTAAAAAGCGAAGATAGCCCCGAAAGAGCTAGTAACCACGTGTATGCCGAGCTTCCAGCGGGAGAAACGTACAGATAAGCAAGGAGACCAAATGCGGAAGCGATAGCAATGGCGACCAAGGGACGGCCTTTTCGATCAATGTAAGCTAGAGGACGAGGAGCTTGGCCTTGAGCTGCGAGAGAAGCAAGGAGACGAGAAGAGCCGAAGACACAAGAATTCGCGACGGAGAGAACGGCGAATAGGATTACGACGTTCATTACTGAGTCAAGACCGGTGATACCTGCTGATTGAATGGCGATTATGAAGGGAGAGGCTTTGTTGGTGCTAGCACTCGAGACGGAAATGAGAGAGGGCGAGTCGTAAGGAACGAGCAGGCCGACGATGGCTATACTTAGGATGTAAAACTAGGAGATTGTTAATTTTTGATAATCTAGTTGATTAAGGTAGCTTATACTCACCAAGACAATACGCCAAAAGACCTGCTTGATGGCTGTTGGTAGAGATTTGCTTGGGTTATAGGTCTCGGCAGCTGCTAGTGCAACTAATTCTGTTCCTGCAAAGGAAAATGCTGCCGTAACGAGAATATTACAGAATCCTTTGAACCCATAATTGAAAGCCCCTGGATTTCTCCAATACATACCCCCTATATACCCTGTTTCAGGAGTTCCCGTGCAATTTATCACTGCACCAAGAATACTAACAAACCGCTGTTAGAAGGATCAATTGAGAGCGACCTACTTGAAAGTACTTACATGAAGCCTATTATAGCCGTGACTTTCAATATAGAAAAGGCATACTCTGCCTCACCAAAAGTTTTGATCCCGCAAAGACTGATGAAGATAACAGCGACTAGAAAGATTGTGATACTAGCCCAAGTCGGTATTGAAGTGCTCCAGTATTCGAGAGTGATTGCTGCAGCGATAATCTCTACTTGCATGATGACGAGACATTGGATCGCATAGTTCCAGCCCGTTGCAAAGCCCCAAGCTGGGTCTATGAACCTAGTAGCAAATGTTGAGAAAGAACCTAGTGTTTGTTAGTATTTTGCATCCACCATAATCTTTGCTTCATTACCGGCAACTGGAAAGGTAACTGCCATTTCTCCTAGTGCTTGCACGGTACAGAACAACATTCCGCCCATCAAAAGGTATGCAATGAGAAGGGAGCCAGGGCCTCCGATGGCTAGTGCTGCCCCAGAGCTTACGAATAAACCAGTGCCTATACTTGTTAGTCACTTCAGACTTCAAAAAGACCCAGAAATAAGTAACCTATGGACCCTCCAATAGCTAACATCTATCTCAAAGAGTCATTTCTTGCACAAATAAGTTCGTAAGTGGTCTTGAATACCTGCAAATGGCGACCTTTTAAGACCCTGACCAAGTGTGTGTTGGCTATATTTGAAGCCGCAGCTTTATGGTTGTATTTTCTTCCATTTGTACCGACAAAAACAGTAGGTCCTACACCTTGCTGGGCATTGCTACGAAAGTTGTCAAAGGCTTTATTGGGGAACTTTCTCGTCTCTTTAGGTCTCATTAAAAGAGGCACAATAGTCGAACTTGTGGTTGCATAAACTTTCTCCATTTTCATGGCGGGGTCAACCATCACAGAAAAGGCCTTTGACACCTCAGGTTGCTTAGATCAATCTGGATGTCGAAAAAATGATGAATTCTCTGGGGAGGTGAGACAGCTCGCAAGTCTCAATGATATGAGATGTGATAACCACCAAAATCCGATGACACAAACCGAGAAGACATGCATGTGCTTCATAAATCTGGCGATGGACTGTTATCCTGAAGCTTTTACGGCATGAAATTAGTTCGCAATTTGAGAGATGATGTCGGAATGGGCATATCCACGGAAGGATACAAGACGGATAGCTCCTAGTCAAGGTCGACAAGCTGCCCCTGTGTAGCGTGGCGTGGAACTATGAACGACATTTGAAACTTGGGAACTGTACACAAGATGGATGGTCTTATCCTGCTCGGTGTGTAAGGCAGTCGGCACGGAGATAACCATCCTCTCGCTGATTAATTGTAGCAAGAATGCAGTATTTGTGTTCAAGTTTCGAAGCACACCAAGCCTCCAACCAGACTTTCATAATGTTGGGAAGTTATGCAGGTACGGGCTGGTACCAAAGAACGACTCAATCTATTGATTAAATACCCCTGGGTTTTTGCATATGTGCCTGCAGAGAGCAGAATGCAACACATGAAATGTTGCTATCCAAAGCACATCTCGGACAGGGCAAAGAGTGTGGGAAATGAAAGTAGTCGTCTCAGAAGCGTGGCACACCTTTGGATCTAGTATTCCTAAGCTGCAATTGAGCATTTACTCCGATGTCCTTACCAATGCAAGTGCGTGCGACAGAAAACGTGGATTGTCCGAAACTCAAAAGGCTTGAAAAAAGGCAATTGATAGGTTGAATGCTTTTGACGTTTCCGACCGGTACGCTAAAATATCATACTTCATCCACTTCACAATTTCCTTTAGGAAAGCAAGTCCGAACTTTAATAACTTCCCGTCCCAAGAACAGAATTTATTCGTTACGGCCTCGTTTTCAATTTCTTCGTCTTCGCAAATGAAAACTGCAATCTTACAATTCTGAATATTGTTGGTTCGGATCATGATATCTCTTATCTTTGCATCCTGCTTCGCACAAGTTCTCCCGAAAGCAGCTCTTGGACCATCTCTTCGGTAGCCATAGTCCAAAGCTCGAAGTCGAGTCTGCAGGGGAAAATGTCACCAGTGGAACGATTTCAGTTTCTTTCGTTCCTCATGACTGTCTTGATGTTTGATAGTCACTCAATATCCGGTTAAAAGAGAAGAATATTGCCAACTCGTTTCTCGCCGGACATGGGAGCGGGGAAGTAACTCCCAAATTTTGGAACTTTCATCTTCTTTCACACACACCGGCCAAGGGACTTGGTTGTCTTGTTTGCATGTGCAAAATCGCAATTCCATAAAATTTCTCTCATTATGCTTTCAATCAACCATCTTCCGTTTGACCACCTACACGAACAATGGAAGTTCTTCGACGTTATGCCACAGAAGCGCCCGAACAACGTGCTTGGATAGATACTAAACCTACATTCATTGTTAGCTGGTGGTGTACATGTTTCTCCATTGTTATAATTTTGTTTCGGATTCTTGGAAGATATGTTCGGACGGAAAAGATCTATCTCGAAGACGGCATTATGGTGCTGGCCATCATCCCGCTGCTCATGAGAATGGCCTTTGTCCATGTTATCTTGATGTTCGGCACCAATAATAGTTTGACACTCGGTTTGACGTCAGAGGATGTGCGGAAAAGAATAATTGGGAGTCAACTTGTTTTGGTCTCTAGGATTATGTATGCTGCGTAGTATGTCAACGTCCGATTACCATCCAAGAAAGATGTACTGATGAGTGTAGCCTTTGGGCCATAAAGTACAGCATCAGCATATTCTTACGTTCTTTGACCGGTCAAATTTGGCAGCGAGTACACCACAAATTACTCAAATATCTTCATATTATGCTCGCGGTGACCTTCTTAGCCACAGTCATAAGTGATATTGCTGAGTGCCAGCCGTTCACCCATTACTGGCAGGTTATTCCAGATCCTGGACCGAAATGCCGACAAGGATATGCACAACTATTCACAGCCAGTATTTTCAACATCATTACGAACGTGGCTCTCATTGTCTTTCCTATTCCAATGATTCTAAAATCGAATCTATCAACACACCTCAAACTCAGCGTGATCCTACGTTTAGCTCTCCCAGTCTTTTGCATTCTTGCAACGATTAACCAACTCAAAAAAGTTGTATCTCATAACGGCGATCAACAAATTCGCTCACTTTTAGCTTCTTGTGAGATCCTTTCCTTTACCACCCCCATTAAATGCAATCTCTAGCTGACAAAGACCGTAGTTGACATCCTCCTCACAACTCTGGTATCCAATGCTTCGGTGATCGGTTCGCTCCTCCAAGACAAAGGTTACAAGAAGACAAAATACAAAACTCCTATCTACCGCGACATTCCTTCCAGCGTCCCCTCTACTAGTCATACTCGAAGACATGATAGTGACGAGGACCTCATGATTACCAGTCCCGACACAGACGGAAAGGTGGCGATGATGATAGCATTGGAAGTTCTACATGAAACTGCAAGTCGGGAGAATGATGAGGCAAGAGATTTTGGTACAGGTGCATTGGGAAGCGGGATCAGAAAACCTAAACATGTCTGGAATGGTGATCAGATTAGGGTTGAGAGGGCATGTGATGTGCAAGTCACAAGAGAGGAGATCCCTAGGAGCGCCTAGATGAATGATGAAGCTCTCTGAATTAGTTGCGGTCTGATCTATTCTCAGACTTAGCGTGCTGGACTTATTAGTACGTAATGCTGTACAAATTATTTAGTTTGATACGATCCAACTTCGTGTATATAGGTATTGTCAGATATTGTACAATTTGAAATATGATTCCTCTACCTTCGCCATTCACTTTTGCGATGGATGAAATTAGGCAGGTCTTGAAATCGACGTCGATTGTACTTGATTGCTGCAAAATATGTTCCGGTTGAGCTCCCAGTGAGCTGAGAACTTTTCCTTATGAATGCGGTGGAAAATTTGTACAGGGTATTCCTGCACAGGCTGATTCCAAAATAATTGGTCCACAGGTATAAATTTTACTTTGCTCTGGAAAGAGTCCTTTCAGACTTCGATTTGAAGATGGAGGAACCGATATACCACGTTCGATCAATCAACCATATATGTTGGAAATATTGGAAACACCACAGATATATTTGTTTCGAGATCGACTGCGTGGACGTCAATGCAAGGGTTCACTGGCGGTTCCTTGGGCTGTTGAAGTGTCTTCCCCACTTCACCCCAGCCCAGCCCAGCGCATGCAATTTCAAGTTGACAACCCTAGCGTGTCAATTGCCTTGATATTTCAGCTGGTCTAGGTACAGAACCGGCTTTTTCCCGAGGGTGTAGAAACAATTCATGATCTTGCATGTCCAAAATATCTTTTTAATCTTCAGCCATTTCCTCGAATTTCGACATCTTTTCAATTGCACAATACCAGATATTCAAGATGTCGTCTTCCTACGCTATGAAGTCAATGGGCCCCAAAGGTTAGATATATATCCCTCCAGCCCGATTGCTTCTCCAAATTCTTGATCTTTCTGCGTTTGGTTTGATGTACCGTACTCACTCAATCCACAGCCTTTAACCATTCCTCTTCGAATGACGCTGAAGCTGAATATGATCGGTTGCGCGATCTCGCTCACAAAGAAGCTGCCAAGCGTTCTCAATGTTTTGATCAATCGCGTCAAGCTTACACGTCCGGCGACGGTGCCAGGGCTCACGATTTAAGTGTCGAAGGGAAGAAACACGCGGCGCAAATGGACGCATACAACAAACAAGCATCAGACTATATTTTCCGAGAGAACAATGCCCAAGGCAGAGTCGGAGACGATGAAATCGATTTGCATGGACAGTATGTTGAGGAAGCAGAACGCATTCTGGAGGATCGCATAAGATATGCCCAACAACAGGGACAATCGCATTTACATGTTATTGTCGGAAAGGGAAATCATAGCAAAGATCACGTTCAAAAGATTAAGCCCAAGGTGGAAGAGATTTGTAGGGAGTTGGGCTTACAATATGCGACGGAAGAGAATGCGGGAAGGATGTATATCAATTTGCAAGGCGGTGCTGTGGTTATGCCACCCAGTGGAGGAAATCACGGGGGGCAGCAACATCATGGTGGACAACAGTCTGGACATCAACAACCCTCTTACCAGCAACCCCAGGAAGGATATCAACAACCTCAACAGGGTGGATATCAACAAGGAGGATACCAGCAAGGCGGTCAACAACAGCATCAACAGCAAGAACAACAGAACAACAACGACAACAACGACGAATTGGAAAAATTGGCAAGAAAATTTCTACCAAGAATATTACGAAAGGCAGAAAAAGCTTGTTGCGCGGTTATGTGAATATCCGGGTTACGCATGTTGGATTTTTTTTATTTGGACATAATTTTACAAGCATGGATTTGGCTTTCTTCAAATATACCTTGGGTTCCAGAGGGGTTTAATTGGATGGTTTGATATGGCGAGATACCAATAGAGATGATGTTTTAATGTTGAATATTATAACTATATATAGTAGATAGAAGATCACGATTTCATGATAGCTTAAATGAATGAATGTTTCTAATATCCCTCCGTCTTGATGTACCTGTTTCAACTTATATACCCTGGAGAAACAAGTTGAACTCTACTAGGTAGTTGTGTTATAGAACCCATTCATTGACATCTACCGGTATGTGATTGATGAACAACAAGACTTTGGCCTTGGGAAACCTGCTCATGTACAGAACTTCAATAGATGAATATGACGCTCCGCTAGGCCACTGCCGTGGAGGCTTCTTCGCTTCGCTCTGGAATTCAACATCTTCCATCAAATCCAAAGTCTTTCTTCTCCTGTTCTAGAGCGAAGCGAAGAAGCCTCCACGGCAGTGGCCTAGCGGAGCGTCATATCCAGATGTATTTATACATGAACCGAGAGTGCATTTTATGTTTTACAAAGGAGGGTTTCATGGTTACCTACCTGGACCTGCCTATATAAAAATGCCGATATACAATTGGATCAATACATGTTAGATTGTTATTTTACACTACCTTGATACATGATACCCACTTACCTATATAAATTCGTGAAGTTATACATGTACTGTCATCTGATCATCTGTCCTAAAAATTTGTCGGTTAAGTAGCGGAGAGGGAAAAAGCCACCAAAAGCCATGACTCTTACCTAAGTATCAACGATAAGTAAATCTCTTCCTGCAACAGCTGTGGAAAATTGTCTTTCCTTTTAATTTAGCTTTAACAACCCCCCACCATCCGTAATCGGCCTCAATTGTTTAGAAGAGCGACACCGGACAGCCATTGACCCATTTGATTGCACAACGCAGAGGTGCCGAGAGTCCTCATCTCCAGCTTCCCTTCGTCCTAAGTAGAAATTGTGGCTCAACTGTCCTATACAGGATTGTCGCGCATGGAGTCTTCACATGGGATTGTGGGCGGGGCACCCGCTTCCAGCCCAACCACAGGCGCGCGGCCAGGTACAGGAGAAGGCTTCAACAAACGCAAGAGGAGTGGTGCGGGTTTTGAGAGTAGTCCTGGAACTGGAAACGAACAAACAGGAAACGAACAAGATGATGAAGATGCAGAGAGAAAGCGACAACCGGCTGTGAAGAGAGCTTGCAATGAATGCCGTCAACAGAAAGTGAGTCATTACTTTCGAATTGGCTGAACACACTCGCAATGCAATCAATCAATGCGACGGCGATCCTATTCGAATCCTAGCCAAAGGTTTCCTCAATTGCTAATGTTCAGTAATTACAGCTTCGATGTGATGTCGTTCAAAATCCTTACAGCACTTGCGGTCGATGTCAGCGATTAAAGCTCGAATGCAAGATTGAGCATAACTTCAAAAGAGTGGGAAAACGAACCAAGCATGCCGAGATGGAGAAGCAAATGGAAAGATATGAGCAATTGATAGCTCGTCAAGAACAATTGATAGCGCGTGCTCGACATCAAGGATTCGTTTACGACGATGAAGAACTCGGGTCCCCAGTCACGAATAGCAGTGTCTATCAACATTCGAGAAATCAATCATACATAGGAGGATCGGATGAAGCTGTGTCATCCCTACTACATCTCAAGCAAGGTGGTTCTTACAAAGTACCACAATATGCGCGACAAATTGAGAACGTCGGAGTAACGCAGGATGCCATTGACCATCTGTTCGCCGATTTCTTCCAATTTTACCACCCATACCTCCCATTTCTTAGCGCGCAACAAACCCCCGATCAATATTACCAACAAGAACCTCTTCTTTTCTGGGTCATCATTACAATCGCGGCACGTCGATATACTGTAGACCCAGATTTGTTGTCTAATCTTCGTCAACCTGTTACTAAAATGATGTGGTCGAAAATTGCTGACGTGCCTAACAATTACCATTTTGTCAAAGCAATAATTTTGCTATGTACTTGGCCAATGCCTGTAGCTTCAACAGCAGCAGATATCACACATATTTTGTGCGGTGTAATGATGAAAGCTGCAACTGGCATTGGGCTTCATAGGCCAAATAATACTCAAGATTTCTCGCGAGTATCTGTTGATCTGAACAGAGAGCAGTTACATGATAGAGTTGTGACATGGGCGGTCTGCAATATTGTAGCACAAAGTATAGCGACTGGATATGGACAGCCAGCTTCAACATTATACGATTGGACACTTGCTCCTGTACAGCCAGGCGAAGAGGGACCCTTTACACTCTCGCCAGAGCTTCAAGCCCGTCTTGATATCGAGAGATTCTGCGACAAAGTCTCGAAAGAAATGTATAGCAATGCTAAAGATCCAAAGGGTGTTGCTGGTGATGATGCCAGGCGTCAGTTGACCAGGATATTCCGTTACGAGTATGAGAAGATGGAGAAAACAATTCTCTCTCAGCAGAATTCATCGCCAATGATTAAACTTTACTACCGTGCGGCTGGGCTGCACCTTCGCCTCTCGGGTTTCTTTGATTCAAGTACCACATCTGGGTATTTAGATGAACTGATGGGATTATGGCGGGCTACACATGTGTTCTTGGATGTTGTCTTTGAGCTTGAAACCCCACCATCCGGGAGCATTACTGGGGGCATCCTTCGATTCGCTACAGGCTATATTTCCCAAATGATCATTGCTGCTTCCTTTTCATTACTAAAGCTACTCAGTTCCTTCTTTGCTAAGTTCATGGATTTCGACCGCGGGCGTCAATTGTTTCATCGTACAATTGACGCTATCAGATCCATGAGCATCGTACCAGGGGACTTGCCTCTGAGACTTGCGGAACTTATGGCTCAGATGTACAATGGAGCTCGAGTTGAACAGCGCCAGATAGCTCAAATGAACAATAGCAACGAACTAGGTTCGGGCTTTGGTGACATAGATGATAGCTTGCAACTGAAACTCAGATGCAGAATGAGCATGAGCTTGGTATACGATTCGATTTGGAGATGGCGAGAGGAATTTCAAAGCCAAGGCAGAAGTATTGAAGGTCAGTAATTTTTAACAATTGTTCTGCATGATTTTAGTTCGTAAAAGATCACAAACTAAGGACTCAATACAGGAGCAATCCAAAATCCGACCAATCTCGATAGTTCCAACGAATCATCTGCCTCTTCTACTCACTTGGACAGCACTCTTATTCCTCCAAGTCAACAAATGCAGAATCAACTTCTCGCTGCAGTTAGCGCGGGCAATCCGAGCGATACCATTCTCGGTGTCTATCATACTCTCGGTGGACTGTTTGGTTATGGCGAACCGAACTTCGAAGGGGGATTCGATTCTCATTCCTGGTTTTTCAATGGAGGAATGGATTTAGGAATGGATTTTCCCTACAATCGACAGGCACTCCAAGGTCTTGAAGCCAGCGGTTTTCTAGCTTGAAAGCCAGAAAGCTTTCAATTGCCAAGCTAACTTGCGCACTAGACCCATCCTTACCTATCCAAGGCTTTTTTCTATGATCTTTTGACCCCAGAGAATTCAGCCTTGAGAAACAATCGAGGGGAATGATTATTTCCAGGGTTGCGTACTTTAACAGCTTTGTTACTAACCACCCATTCTTCCTTCTTGATTCCGAGTTCAACATAATTTGACTCTCAATCACCTGCTTCTTTTTTTATTCTGTCTTCCGTTTTCAATTTTTACGAGATTTACGACCCTTTCATGGCGCATTCGACGGTGGACAAAATACCCCTTTTGAGATTTCTTTCCCTTTTTTAACCGACTTTGCACACTTCACTGCATGCGATCCTGAATTTCTTCCTAATTATGCTTGGTTGCCTTACCTTCTTTATACTTTGATTTTAGCTTAGTCTTCCTATGCTCGTGTGTCACATCACTAGTATGACGAGATTAATAGGTTGAAGTAATTTTCTTTGATGATTATATATCCCCTTCGAGCGGAGTTGCTGGACCGAACGGAGCTTGGGGAAACTTTTCTTTTGACAGTCGAATGGGCGATGTATAAATTGTCATTGCCTTTTTTCCGGGTGGGTGAGTGGATGGATGACAATGGTGTTATTGGGAATGGGGGCTAGCTTGGGTGTGTAAGCTATTAGGCTTTGGGAGGGCTCAAGCTGGTTGATAACGGTTGAATGATAATGGATAATTGGCTTTGGTAAATGAATGGAAACCGGCGGTTTCAGAAGTCCAACTGCGGAAATCTCAAGCATCCACTGCAATTAGTTGGCTGATTGATAGCTGATAGTTAGTTGATTATTATTGTTGCATCGTAGGTCGTAGATAGCAATTGAATAAAAGTCCTACGAGTAATCATGGGTGGTGACGATATGATCTTAGTGATGGGCATACTATTGTGGTCCTGGATTGTCTAGCCTAGGGCTTAGGAGATGTAGACGGGTCATTCATGTCGCGCCCATACATTAGACAATTAGCAGTGGATGGATTGGCTTATCTAAAATTACTACACTTGATCAGATGTAGTTGCCATATGTGCACATTTCAGTCCAAAGGTTGTGGACCGAGACTCTTCGATGATTTATATCGCTTGGGAATTATATGTTGAGACGAAGAAAAGGAAAACTTTAATTTACCTCTTACTGTTTCTTTTAGACCAAGACAATAACCTTTATTTAGTCTGATATTTAATTCCCTAGCTGAAACGTCCTCGACTCCCTCTATCTGCTTTGGTTTTATATACAGAACAGAATGATCGCAAAGAGCCATTTCGTCGCGGTTAGCTTGGGCTTCTTTCGTATCGTGTGTGGGAATATGGTGGGAAAGTTATTTGATATTACGATTTATGGGGGGGAGGGATCAGATTTGCAGATTGTTGCTTTTGCTGTGGGAATGATACTGTGATTCAAAATCTTATGGGAGGGGAGGGTATGAATGTAGTGAAGGTAGAAGTTGAGGGAATATAATGCGCGTGCTTGGTAGATGGGATTGGACGGTCTTCGGGATGAGTGCTGATGACGATATTGGCTCAGAAAGGGAGAAGGGAATGGGTATTCGAAACCTGATTTGAAAAGGAAAGGTATGCGAGGGTGAGATTTTGTTATTACTTGAGAGATGCTGGATAGTGGAGATGATTTGGGGGGGGGGTTTCAATGAATTTGAGTGGATTTGAATGGATTCTGTTTCTGGGATATGCTTATTCCTCCTCTTCCTTCTTCTGGAGTTTGAGTTTAACTTTTGAATTTTTGAGCGTGGGATAGATGGTCTTTGGTTTTGATCTTTAGGTTGGGAAGAAGGAGCGATATGGGATTAATAGAGCCTAACGACTTGCTCGTCCAGCCGCGCGGCTGAGGATTTGGAGGAAGAGATTGTTTTGAGTGTGTGTGGGGGTATGTTACTGTTTAATTGTTGATGTTTTGTTTTCGATGGGTTATAAATCTTGTGGAAGGTTAACGTCGAGGTTGGACTCACGGTTTGCTAATAGAGGGAACATCTATTTACTGGGCGCGGAAGGGTTTGTGGATTTCGTTGATTGGATAGCTAGGTGGTTTTGAGAAGTGTCTGAGGTCTGTTCCGTAGTTAGTCAGTCTTGTATATATTGTTAAAGACATCATATCTGGGTTATTGCAAAGATCTCGATAGTGCAGAAATACAGGATTTAATGATTTTTTGCATTCGAACAGAAGGAGATTGGGATTGGGAGATATGACTCGATATAAGTAGAGAATGTTTCGGAGGGATATCTATTATTCAAGCATTTCTCTTTGTTTGGGAGCGTGTGAGGGCTTTATATGGCTTTCCTTGAGTTATTGTATACGAAATCTACTCGGTATGTTTGAGCTCTTGTGCCTTTTTGGAGAGTGTTTGGATAGAGACGCTTTACATGTGTTGTCTAGATGTGTACGATTCCGCGGTTCTGTTTCTTCAACACGTAGATCTAGCAGATAGATACCGAATATCGGTAATCTAGTAGCGGAAGGCTGAGCAACTATTTTGTTTAGAGGTTTCGTTGGGACTTTCTGCTTGTTTGCATCTGTTGAAAAGTCTTTTTGGTCATGGTACTATTGGCATATTCAATGAGGACAACTTCGTTTCTTGCTTCTAAAGAGCTCTGTAAGTTTGAATTTCTTAAGCTTAGTTCTATTAGAAATTTGGACTCGATGACTGCATCGTTACTTTCATCTGCTACATTTATTGATTGTGACAAAATTCCGATTTTCACGGACAGCGAGTATCCTGATCTTACCTCTGATTTATATACCTCTTGAAATACCTTGGAGGATATCATTCTAAGTAATCCTTAAGAAAAGAGAATCTTAAAAGTGTGGGAATCAAGCACACTCCCTATCTCCATTTTTATCCTAGCTAAAGCAATGCTTGAAACATGGTCAATTCTGGATCCTAGTCAGAGATCCGTCGAGGTGTAATAGTTCATGGAACTTAGATACACAAAAGAATCTTCAAGCTTTGTTCGGCCAACAAAATGACCACTTTTACATGGAAAGTTGATGGCTCCATGTCTGGAGATTTGGACGAGCTAATAAGTATTCTAAATCGATCGGTGAGCGGGCTTGAGCAATAGGTGTGAGATACCGGCTTAGTAGATCTACTCCAATAGGGATATTATACACATGAGGATTTCAGGAGTCCGCTTGTTCGTATTATTCATGCCAAAGACTTCATGTGCATAAATCATGGCTGGTGCTGGGCTAGATGCAATGGTTCACGACACCTTATCCCATTATTGGCTTCTCCGTTGCACTGAGTGCCTGTCACTGCTCGGGTGCATCTAATAGTGACGGAAACATGTAGTATAGCAAAAACGATGAGATAAACTTGGTCATCCAAGAAATTTGTGATTCCTCGAGGCGTGGAAGGCAGGATCTCTCACGAGCAGAATTTGAATTGGAGACGGTCAGAATTATTTTGCTTGATCAATTGTAGCTCATGAATCTGCTACTTGAGGTATCCAATTTCAAATGAGTTTGTTCACTGAACTACAGCCAACCTTAACAAGTTCTTCTACAATAAAAGATCATGAGTTGCCCTTTCCCCATCCTCGAAGCCCACTCGGGTTTTCGTAGTAGAGATCTACGCAATAGTAATTGCATTAAGAGAAAGAAAAAATAGATAGAATGGTCATGAGAACCACGACTATTCAATTCATTCTCAAAAGAAATTCCCCAAAATGCAAACCACCTTCATCATGCAACCCCACAACAATCCCAAACCCACGTGTTCCCGCTTCCCAATACTCCATCACCGAGTACAAATATATTCACGATCTCAAAAACCCACAGCCCCACCAATACAACCCTACCCTACCCTGAATAGCATCTCCATTCCAGCCTGACAATCGCAAATATAATCTCTCTCCCGTATTTCGCTCTCCCCTTCGCAATCGTACATCGTACACAGCCCACCACTCACACGCGCGCATTTGTTAACCCCGAATTTCGTCATCATACATTGATTTGACCAGGTAGGTAGGTAGGCAGGTAGGCATCCCAGCGAATCTAAATTCTTACCATTTTCTCGGAACGACGCCACATGTCTCATTCGAGACCATTGCATAGTATCTTACCCAATCTCAGAATGTTTAATTCCTGGTCCCTACTCAGAAGGCTCGGCACCCCCGATATGCTTAGATATCTGTACTGATATATATTCAGGGTGCTTTGGTCTCTTTCGTCTTTGGTTTGGCTGCATATGTGGGTGAGAATTTAGCTTGCATTGCCTTGCTGTTTTTGGCCCCCAAAATATTGCTAGGGTGAGTTAGGTAAGGTGATGTTGTCAGCTTACTTGCTTTTTTCGAATCGAATGTTTGATGTCATAATAACGGGTGGATTGTATGCAATTTTCTTGAAGGAAAAACATGTGAGAGTGAGAGTGAGATGGAGATGGCTGGTTTGCCATGTGCATGGACTGCGCCCTAGCCCTATGCAAAGATTGCTAGCTTGAAGGCTTGCGGGCTTGCGGGCTTGCATCGGATTACAGATGACGGATAATGGATTGGTGGATAGATATGTATTATGATGTATGAGGTAGGTGGATGATACGGGTAAGGCGATGTGAAATGAGGGGAAGGGAGTGGGATGCATCTGAGGAGAGTGGCGATTTGTTAATTTACGGTCTTATGGGTGATGGTGGGTTCAGAATATAGGGTTTTGGACACGTGTTCTCAGTTTTAGGTCAGCAAGATAATGAATTCATATATTCATGGTAATTGCGGAGACTAGGGAGTAAATATCAGTGACTCAGTGCTGGGAAGTGGCTACAGTGTGACGGGTTGGTGGCATGGAGATGCAAATATTCTAAGCAATATTCTGGACAGACATCGATGTGCGTATTTGGGTGGAATCATCAATGGACAAAATTATGACAGGCTAGATGCCTTCCATGGCGAAAACGATACAAGAGGTAGTGTATGTGAGTATTCATTGATGAAGCCGAACTGTAATCAGAAGGCAGATTATCTCAGATCTATCAAAAACTGTACTTGAGGGGAAATCTCGAGGTAAAGTTTGATTCAGTAGATCTATCATTCAATGTCATATTGGCAATCCATTTTATCTACACCTCCTATCCAAACAGGAGGAGAAACAGTGGCATAGACTATCACCCTACTTCTTCCAATTAGATGCATGGTTTGAAGAGACAGTATGAGGAGGAATTTCCATCTCATGATGGCTGTCATTTCGAGCTGATGAGCTCGAGAATCTATCCGCTTACCTCTAGACGAGTGGTTCTCACTCGAATACCCCCTTCGTTGTCATCACCATACCGAAAGAACTCCCATCGAAACAACCGGCGCAAATATGTCAAAACATAGTAAAAACATAGTAAAAACACATCACATTCTCACCACAATCCTTCAAAGACGGCACAACGACATTCCTTCAGTGGATCCCAAAGCATCTCCATAGTATGATATGAGTCGGCCTAGATATCAGAGAATTATAGATGAAGAATGCGCAACACCAAATAGTATCCGTAAAAGGTGGACCGGCTCTAAAGTAAAGCGCTTGCTTTAATTTCTGCCTCGAAGGATTCATTCTGTAAGCCGAACAACCGTGTTGTTGTCCCGAGCTTCAGGACCACTCTGTTTCATAGATGAAGATCCCGCCATTGTGTGAAGCCTTTATTTATCGCACGTATGTGTAGAATTTAGATGCCGGATTGATTGTGTGCGTATTATCTGGCTTATCTTTGTTGGGATTGCGGTTATTGTTGGGTTTCATCTGATGCGGATGCAAAATGTTAGTTTATGTTGTGTTGCTGTCTCTGGGGAAGACGGCGTGGAGTGGGGTTGACAGAAGCTTGGACTTACTGTCCTGAAGGATGGACCGTGTTGCCATGTGAAGCTATTTTGAGATATCCTTAGGGCAGATTATGGTGGAGATGTGCTATCAAGGTTATGAAATGTTGGTCTTGGCGGCGGCGGCGGCAATATATTTTGATAGTAGAAAAGCGGGTTGAGAGTTCCAAGAAGAAGGGGGATTGTGAATGTTTCGATAATTGTGCCCGTAAAGGTAGAGAATGCTCCGATCTGAAGGATAAGCCGTTTATACCATGGCAAAGTTGAAGAGAAGGAACATATTGTGTAATGTTTGTGGCACAACAATGAGCTAAGAACTTGAGGTGTGAAGTTCTCTTTTTTGAAGATTTAGTGTCTTCTATGATCATCAGCAAGTCCAGACCAGAAAAAATCAAGATTGCATCGAAGAAAGCATCCTGGATAAAATCCTCCAAGAGTTGAACCCATTATGATAAAATGACCTTAGTTTAAGTTAATGTTACAATCTAGGGGATCAGCAGGCGACCGAAAAACTTTCCCTTTTGAAAGATAAACTCTAATATTGCAAGGCATTGCAGAAACTTGAGGGTGTACTGTTGTCGGCTATGATCAAAAGGCAGGCCTGGTATCCAGCCATTTTATGATATTGATGTGAATTAGACTCTTTGGATTGCATGGAAAAAGTGACTTGCAGTTACGAACCATCTCTCTCATTCTGAGGGTGTGGTGATGTTACAGTAGAGAGGCTATCAACCATGTGGCCACTTGTGCTGCAATGAGAAACTTTCCCTATAGAATACTCGAGAAATCTCTTTCATGGCGTGAAGGTGTTCTGGGATTGCTCTTTTGTTGTATCGCCAAAATAAATACATCGGGCTCGTATTTGTGGATTGATGGTACGAACGCCTTGAGTACATGCTACATATTCTCAAAGAACAGTTCACAAATTCGAAAGCTCGAAAAGCCCATGAAAATGAACAAGGGATTGTGATCAACGCTTTTCGTGGCAGGGTCAGTAACCCACTTCTGTTAGCCCACCATCCTGAAAGCTCAAGATGGGTTGTATTCTCGAAAATTCAAGCTTCAGATAGCCATTGAATGTATATCGAAACACGTTCTGTGGGGGAGGGGGTGGCACAAAGTGTGAATATGGGCTGTTATGTGCCATATACCAGCATTAGCTTTGGAAATCGCATCCTGTCCAATATTGCCTGTTGCCACGCCGCCATCCTTGGTCCCTAAAGCTCCAGAAGAAAAAAAACAGACTCGCCAAGATTTTTGACGGCACCGTTTAATGGCATGCTTGTTAATCGCAATTCGAAATCTGGGGGCCATGAAGTCACTCGTACTTCAGTCCATAGGTTGTCCTGAGTCTCATCAACAATATGATTGATGACCAGGATTAATGGCTGATGTGGGTTGCCATTAGAATGCCTACTGTTACCTCACAGGGAGCCACTGATCCTTCGCGAATATTACCATTTCAGTCGGAGCATACAAACGAATGTTTTTCTGTCCTTCTAAAAGCTGACTATCTGCCGATCGAACTTTTCGTCAACGCAGCCTTATGGTAAGAAATCCGCCATCGATAGCTAAGATGGAAGGTGCATTGTTTGGTTTTATCTCGCATGAAACTGGTTGGTTGTTAAGCTTTTCCGTCGGACCCGTGAGCATCTATCTCATTCCGACAAACTGGTAAAGACCAGAAGACCAAGCCTCTTCTGAGTATACATACAGATGGTAGCAGCTAATCTGACCGATCAAAACGTCTATCAAACTGCTGGATTACACTGTGAGATCCTGGTTTTATTGGGAATTCTGGCGGTGTGCCTGCCTGCATTAATATCCGCAGTCGAAAGAGAATGGTGGTCTGGAATCCTGTGAACCAAACGACTGGATTGATTTGTCCTCTTTTGAGAAACATTCTCGCTCGCTCAAAAATGTGTCTCCGCGTAGGCAGTGAAGGCATAACCGATGGAAAAATGGGCGGGCTAGATGTCCGTTCACCACATTCAAGGGTTCAGATAGTATTACTTCTTACCCCAGCATTATCGGCACATCGTTTTTTTTCATTTTGTATTCTATGATTGGCTGGTTGATTACGAGCCGAAACCCGTTTAGAGAGCTAGAAAATATTGGATAATTCCAACACTATTCACAATGATTTTAATCTTATTGAAGCCTTGCATATTAGGATTAGGGTTAACTTCATCGAGGGATATTCTCTCCATTGTACCACATTGCGTTGTATCGGAGGGAAGGAGGGAGAGTTCCGCTGACAACTGATAATTATCCATGGTTGAGGGATGAATCGTTGAGATTATCAAGATCGAGATCAAGTATCCATTATTTTTCCAAACCCTAGGCTATGCTAGTACCCAAAACCCTTCGGGTTCGAGAGGTCTTAGGCGATTAAGTGCTGTATACGTGGCTGCGCATGGCATAATGATCATCTCCTTATGCTCAAGCTCTTACCTTCTCCCCGCCGTATTGATACAGAGTATCTTGTGCTATTACCACGGGCGATGCCGTGAAATGTTACATTCGGCAAGATATCGGCAATGTAGTTCGTGTTTATTACTGTTTTGTTATACCAATTCCTGAAATCGACACTATCAACACTGTGCGGGCCGCAAGATTCGTGATTGTTTTGGCAACCAGGATCAAATTACGAGATTGATGATGTAGTTTGATTGGGAGGATAGGATTGACCTATGAAATCTTCAAAATCTATCTGCTTTTACTGATAGGATGCATGATCTACAAGTATGAAAGATTGGCTTTTCTCGCCCCCCTCCCCCCGTCATGTTCATCAAAGGGGGAGTCACAATGTAGCTTTAGAAAATGGCCGTTCGGATCCGAGTTCATTGGCCCACATTAGTCTTGATGTTTAAGCTGGCGCTGAGTGCGGAGGGGTTTCGCCTGTGTTGTTACCGACAGTTTGGTTCAGTCTAGCAGGGGGCGAAATAAAATGGTGTGCTGTCTCGAACGGTCGACCATTTAAAAAAATGAGACCGAGTAGACTTGCCGGTTATAATAAAGGTAATCACTAAACCTCTTTGAGAATCCCACAAATCGTACCTTCCTTTCGAATTCACCCCAGGAAATTTTTAGAAGCATCGATTTCTACCCTTAATAGAATTCGTGTCATGCTTACGGACTGTCTTCAATTGTTCTTAACGGCTTTTAATCGACGCGGCTGTCATTACGCCAACAAAACCAACGGCGTCAAATGCGCTTCTTTGTATCCCCTACATTCAGCTTAGGCATGTCTAAGCCGTTAATCGCGGATTAGTGCCTTGGAGCTGAGATTTATCCTCGTTAGTAGATAGGCTGTGTGTACTTTTTTTCTTGCAAATGAGCACATTGTGGAGTGAGGTAAATTCAATTTCAGACAACTAATGCAACGTCAATCACAAAAAGATAAATTATGGTTGAGTCCCGAGTTCGGTTACTAGGATGTCTAGAGGGATGAAAGAGAAAACAGGGGCTTTAGAGGAGCATGAAGGGTTGTTGAGATGAGGGGATCTCGGGAGATAGCCCTAGATTAAACAAGAATTACTCACTCATTCATTCATACATTAATTCATCCTTCACAGCCGGCATCATGCTTTCTTCGAAGATGCCGTATTCCGTAGCGTCCCGTATGTGTGTATTTGTGTATACGTACTATATACCGTGCGTAATGGAGTGTGTATTATGCAATCTTCTCTGAAGTGGGCATTAATGATGTTTATTGTATAACTATGCGGAGTAAGCACTAGATTATATAAGGAAGCTGGATGGAAAGTACATTCGCTTCGAGATCATTCAAAAGAACATGATTGGATATCAGCCCCATAAATTCTCTGTTAGTAAATTCTGTTAGGTTAGATCATAGGGTCAACTGTCTAGACACGCTAATGCAGAAACGTAAAGTTGTGATTTCTACACAAATCCACAAAAGTCCACAAAAAGCGCGCGGTTCGAACAATTGTTCGCTTCGCTTGAGTAATTCTCCATCAACATATGAACTTGACAAGGCTCTACTTCCTCCTCCCCACCACCACATCTTACTGTAGTTACTCCCACACCAACCGCTTTACAGGCTAAATACTTCACAGGCTCTCCTTTTATCGAACCTCTGATTTGTTCAACCTCCGAGTACTTTCTAATCCCCACCATGGGAGGAACCGTTACCGTGCCCTCGGGATCAAGCACGTCGCTACTTTCGACACAATCACGTTACAATAGCCAGCATCCCTTGCCACATTTCAGCGAAGCATGAAACATACCCCGTCAATTGGCAGGCTCCAAAGTGATTTTTCCTGTAGGCAAGCTGTGCTGACCTGATTTTATGGAGAATTCAGACTCTTGCGGACAGGTAAGCCTGTCAGTGGCCGTGTGCGTATTTTGTTCGGCTGCCCGGTGGCCACAAAATATGTCCTCTATTCGTGTGTCACAGGATGTTTTTCTTGTATATGAGACCCAGAATTCTATCAGCTACCGAGATACGGGTTAGACCTGAAGAGCGACTCCCAATGAATACGATCGCAGAATGGTATCATTTGCATCCGATAATCACCGACTTAAATGATCTTTCGATCATCAAATAAAAGAACTCGCGTAATAGCTGCCGTCGGTCCGAACCCTTGAGATTGATCCATTCATCACTGCGCAGTGCACAGTGCCCATACTCTTAGATTCTAAATCTCGAAGGGTGATGCCCGCAATTGCTTGCTTGAACTATATCAGCAATCCTAGGAAGGCGATAACGAAATTCAGCATTGGCAATAAGCAAGGTTGTGTGACAATACCCAGCCGCCGTTGCACGCGCTGGGTACCGTATAGTTCTTAATTTTTAAGCTTGAAATGCCACTATACCAAATGGAAATAGTAAAATAGTCAAGAGCTAAGTCGGCTAAGACTCCCAGCGCTCAAATCATATTTGCTACCAAGTACCGTGCATTCCTCTCATATCCCGGCGGCTACCCCTTCCCCTGCTAACATGCACATCCCACTCTGTTTAGTTAAGGCGCTACCTTGCTCCTGCTTGCTCACTGCCACCTGGTCCCCGGCCCAATGAGTGACCAGGGCTGAGTTTGCTGTGCCTCTCATTCTGTTTAAACTTATAGGTCCTGGCTGGCATAAAAAAAGACATCGATTTTTACTTGCTAACAAGGCTTCTATTGACTCGACATTGTCAGGCAGATTGATTTCGTTGTGACTACATAACTATACCACGCCATACTAATTTCAAATGCTTGATATATATTCTGGTAAGATACCCCCCCTCCTCCTGTCGGTCTCATAAATCCTCTCCATTTATTAAACTCTTTTACCAGCTCCTATTCCATCTCCTACATTCTTTGAGGATTCTTTTGCTGTTACATCTCCAGCTATCTTCAAGAAACCTCTTCTACCTCGTCTCAAGATGACCACCGTGGGGGAGCCTGCCTTTGGCGGGAGTCATGGTGTACCTCACAGTGCAAGTCACACGAGTGCTAGAGCTTCAGATGTTCCCTGGACTCCTTACAGTGCTGTACGTTTATTTCATTACGACTAGTGACTAGAAGTTTCTAATAAGGAATTTAGGTCTCGTCATTTAACCTTCCAGCACATTATGATTCAACTTTGATCACGCCTATTACAATGGCACCATCTCCAAATATCTCTTCAAGGCCAGCACCCACAGTAAAAGAAAGGGATATAAAGCTATCACCATCCATGGAATCACCAGATTATCCGCTCTTTGGTGGGGGCGAAGACGATTTTGGTTCCAGACTCGGTTCTGCTCCAATGAAGCAAAAAGACCCAAGTTCCAATACTGTTAAGATCCCTACCAGCGAGCCTGATTATCCTACTTCTCCTACTCTTCTCTGTACTTCCCCTTATTATGGTGCATTTGGAGTTTCCGCTACGCCAAAATCAGGACGAGCAGCTGAGTTGACATCTCCAAATATGAATATCAGTCCTTGAAATACAAATCCAAGTGCTATGAGCGCCGATCTCCGAAGGTCGCGCCATGCCACACCAGCGCAAAGTCCTGAGAGCTACAGAGTAAACAACCCCACGCCAATACTGATTGCTCCTAATCCCAACACAATGCGACCAGCAACTAGACCTGGAGATATGCCATATAGAGATAACATGCCATATGGCCGTCATGATTCTATGCATTCCATGCATTCCATTGCTACGCCAATAAACCCCTATCACTCAACACCACCCCAATACCCAGAGCCACCAATTGCTCCCGCTACTAATCGAAGAAAGAGAAAGTGCGCCCCCACACATTTAGACGGAGATATTCTTTATCATGAGAACATTAGTGACGAGGAACAAATTCTGATGCAACTATCAGATGTTGAAGGCCTCGCGTGGAAAGAGATTGCTAAGCAGTTCAATGAAAGGACAGGCAGGAGTATGAAAGTTCCAGCTCTGCAAATGCGCAAGAAGCGACTCTGTGAACGTCTCCGCGTTTGGACTGATTGCGAGGTACATCCCTAGCTCATTATGTATTTCGGTCAGATCGGTCACTAATCCAGGGAACGAAGAAGCTAACCGAAGCTTAGGAGCGAGCTTTGACACTTGCTTGGGAAGATTACGAAAGAGATAAATGGGAAGTGGTCGCAAAAGGCATGATGAAGCATGGAGTTCAAGAAAAGTGGAGTAAAGAAGCCGTCCAGAGAAAGTTCAACGAAATGTTTCCTCCTGACGGTAGATCATACAATACGGAGTATGCATTATCCAAACATACGGAGCAACTGAACTACGATATCAAGATAGAACCACGAACGCCATGGCCAAATCACGATGAAAGGGACAGCGCAATCTACAGTCTCACAGACGAAGAGCAAACTTTGGTAGGCGAGTTGAGGAGTAGGACTGCAAGTGATGCCAGTTCGCTACATTACCAGCAGCAACATCATCAACAAATTATGTATGCGCAACAGCACCAGCAGCAACATCAAGAGATATGGGCGGGAAATTGAGCAGGGATCGGTGAAGTACAGTATTCGGGGGCAATAGATATTGGTAATCTTTTTAAATTTCTCTACAATATATGGAAGTCTGGTTTCCACGAAGTTTGGGTATAATCAGCAATCGTTCTACGGAACCATTGGACTGCACATAATATTGCGCAGAAGGAAAGTAGAACTGGGTTTACAGGCAGGCCATCAATAGAGACAAGTCTAGGGGCGGCAAACATCTGATATCATTGTCATGGAGATTTGATTTTCCTAGAGCAATCGATATACATTCATTGTACAAATTAATAGAATGGTCTTGAAGAAGAAGCATAGTCCTTCACTGGCAATACATATCCACCCATCAAACTTTCACAGACCAAGTTTTCCGAATGTCTAGCAGTTTGTAGTGCGTGAGCGGCGCGGCAAAGTCCAAGGTTGACACCTATCCAATGTTTTCACTCGTAACAAACAAGGCGTATCGACAAAATACTCTCCGTCGTGAATGTCAGATTTTGGAATACTCAGCAAACCCAAAAACCAAGTGACCGCTCGATCATGTGGATAAGGATATCTATGTATTCACACGAATCAAATATCGTGCACCTTCCTTGTAAGGCTGTAAACCAACTGTTTCCTTGACCAATGCGAGTCATACCCGAGTCATGCCAGCAGGGGGTTGACAAATCACTGAGCCGTGAATATGTTTTGACTCGAATTCCAGGATCTGACAGCCATATTTTTTTCGTCATTAAGATAGATTATCTTTGGGGTTTGTACTAGGTAGCACGTTTCCTGAAATCCAGGGGCCTTGAAAGGGACGGCTGGACGCAAAAACTCTTTCGATTGCGATTGGCTAAGTACACATGGTCTGCTGGGTTTAAAGTCGTATTGGCAATATGGTTCTGACCAGCCTGTGCCCCTTTGAAATTACGGTCTGTGATGGTTAATCGATTGGAGGTAAGACAGTGAGAGTGCATGATGGAAGACTCCTAGGAATATTCCGGAAATAATAACTATTCGTATCTATCTTCTTACTATTCCAGAAATATATCTAATAACTTCGCATTCTAGTGGCGCAGACTTTGCCAAAGAGATCTTAGAAACAAAATCCAGGAGTATTTGGAACGCGTGTCATCTACAGCCCCGTATATGATTTTTTCTGGTTAGGTAGTTGATATGCGGAGACTGTTCTCGTCGGTTTCGTATGATGGCTTGACCTTACGATATGCACTTTCGAATTTTAGTGACTTGTCTCTTCCCCTTCCTCAAACATATCGAACAACCTTGTTGATTGGAATGACTTTGTGCATTTACCCTTGAAGTATGAATGCCTGTTCACTAAGTAAACAATACTACCGGATCGATAAATGCCCATTTTGCATGATGTGATGGACTTTTTTCCATCCCATTTAGATTCCCACTTGCACTTTCTAGCCTTGAGCCCCCATATCATATCCAATGAACAGTAAAATACATATCTTGGGCGTGTAACGTGTGCTGCGGTAAAAAAAAAATTCCTATTTTTTTATTCCTTCCCAAGATTATCTCGTCGGCGAGCTCATCCTTTCCAGTTTTATATCCTCCGCATGACAGATATACAACACATTTTGAAGATACCCATTCATTCCAACATAATTTATAGTCACCAACTTGAAGGAGTCGTTAAGCACAAAGTTCCCCAACCTTCATGAAGAAAACCGTTGGAGCCAAGAAATCCAGCCACTAATGTTCTCACCATCCTCCATCCTTATTGTGCTTATGCTCTCTCATTCGCTTGATTTCCACGCTGCAGCGTTGAAAGATTACAACGGTTGGTTCAACAGGGGTGCACAAAACAAGGCAGAGCAGACGGCAGAAGTTCATGGATTGATAATTGAATTAATGATACTGAGTGGTGCGTCTGAAATTGCTTGTAAATTAGCCTAGAGTTGTAAGCTGGTATGGATTCTTGTTGCTCCATTTATGTTAAATGAAGCTTCGGGCAGCAGGCGATGAATTAGCATGAAGGGGGTGGAGATGGGTGAAGAAATTCGTCTCAGTAATAAGATCAAGTGCATATTAGCGTCAATTAGGAGGATAATTGATGGTTATTGAGACAATATGTATGAGTTCTGTGGTATGACAGTCCATTCCACGCATTGTAATGTCAACATGACTAGGGAAGAAGTAGGTGTTTGATCTTGTCTCTCATCGAATCTCGGTAAATCAATAAATCGGATGTTTATATTCGATCAAATTTCTTCTCAAAGAGTTTGAACAAGCCATAGTCTCGCAATAGTGTCTGGCGGCAAATATTCTTTCCCCTTTAGCACCAACCACATTTTGTTGCCCTACCCCGCCCCCAGAGTTCTCAAACGGTAGTTTTTGAGCCAAGATTACACTTGGCTCCATAAAGCTTAAGATGATAAAAGAGCATAGTACAATAACTTTATGCAGGTATGAAGCAAGCATGAATTTATCTCGGGTCTTCGGTTGCTACTCAAACATTTTACCGAAGGCACACCCCAGCGTAATCCTAAACTCTGATGTGAAGAATCACTCTCCAGGCTCGAATACCCAAGTACTTAAAGGCGTTAAGCCAACCAACCAAGTGTGAAAGTACAATGATTCGAACTTGTCCTCTTGTGGTAAAGTGATTGTCATCCACTCTTGTGCAGTAGCAATCCAATGATCTCCATGCCACATCAAATGTAAATATGTATCGTCTTAGCTACATAGACTATACACCTATCATCTCTTATACTTAAAGAAAATAGCGGGAAAACGGCCATGCAGTGCAAACATACTTCAAGAAAATAGACTCTTCCGACCTCCCATTCCCTGTAACGGTGAATTGGTGATGATCGCTTTTTGGAATGCAGACAAAGATAGATCCTAACAGAGACTGGTGTAAAGATAAATGCATAGCAATTTTCCAGTAGTATGTAAACATTATCTGACACGGAATGACTGGTACCGAAATTTGGCTGACTTCACAGGTTGCGTGTGGCGCTAAAGGGAGTGTGTGAACGCAGCGAATGGCTTCAATTCAATGGCTACTGTACTATAGTCCTAAGCGAATGCGAAAGAGACTAGCTTTTTTAGTAGTCCTTATTTGTTTCCTACTACTTCCTGTATATAGATAGCTCTTTAGACAGAATACAACTTGATATTCAGGACCTATCATTGTAGATGCTACATATTCCGTATCCTTCTCATAAAACAGGTAGATAGGCACTTGAATGACATTCTCAGACTTGAGATATGCAGAAAGCTTGCATTGGTATTGAAATTCTAGGGACAAATAAGTAGTACTGGTGAGAGCTTGAACGGGCTTTTTTCCAATGTATGATGAATATCTGGGTCGCAGCTTCCAAGATAGTAGGGCCGCACAACAAGGATATGGCGCCGACGACAATATACAGCCTATTTGATAGAAATTCAAGACATTGAGAGTGGAATTTTGTACGACGTGGTCTAGTATTTTCATAGTCAAAATTCTCTCCTAATTCCACGACCAGCCTAGCTTTTCTACCATCTTTACAATTTATCCTTGATACATCATTAATCATATTCATTCTCTGCTTGTCTCTTTGATCACCTCTCAAAGTATTCGTACCCCACGATTTCTGCGCTACAAGAAACCAAAGGCACTTATTTGCCTATGCAGGCCGTATATCACATCACTTGATGAGATACAAACCCAATGATTTGGTTCTAACACAAACCTTTCTTTCCCCTATTGCCTCTCTATCATTAAGAAATTTTCTCTTTACACCGAAATCACAATCCAGCTCTCGAACAATATCATACTCCAATATTCACATCTTGGCAGCCACATTTACCGTCAGCCATTTATGGCCGATGGTACACACTAGTTTACAACACACTTCAACTCGAACCAAAGTACTTATTAAATCCTCACTACCAAAACATTACTCATCACAATATTCCCTAGCATTCAAACAATTAACCTCATATACTCCAAAACCATAAACCCCCTTCAATTTTCACAGAAACTTCAACGGCGGAACAAGAATATCACGGAGCCATCAAATCAATAACCAACTAACTACTCCCCAAATACACATCCAACTGGGTGGTGATTCTAAACCCCATTTCCCCTACTACACCAGAAAAGTGTTGTTTCCACGAAATCCAATCATCTTATTTGAAGCCTGTGTAACCACAAACACCAATACAAAAGTACAAAAATACACACACACATAAACCATGGATTCCCCTGTACAAGCGAACGAAGTCACACCGCATCATCATCATCAGTCAGCATCGGTTCGTATCACAACAATCCGCATGCGCATCCACAGGCATGTAACGAACTCCTATCTCTCCGATTTGTAGGATTTTTTATTTTACGAGAGGTGTGTGTGTTATACTCGATCTTCCAGAATTTAATATGACGGGATATGTGCATGCTCCTGTCAATATGCATTGCGTGTGTAACATCCATCACGTATTCAGTTTATTGAAGCACGATGTACATTTTAAGATTCTTGGAGAAATTATGATTCATTTCCAATTTAAATAGTGTGTCAACTCTAGACATAGGAAAGACAATGTAATTGTTTCCTCTAACCGTTTGTTCACGCAGTAAATATCCTCACCAGATAGGTCGCATGATGGTCTCTGATTATCTACGGTACGGTTCTATGGACTATATCGGGTGTATGGATAGATTAGAAATTTGGATCTCTGCTTGCTTTGGAGGAATTGTGAAAGATTTCCCGTTTGAACACTGTCGGGATATCAATCATGTGATCATACAGAGGGAGCTGTATTGACTAGCGCAGACGCTAGCCTTTAATCTATCCATAAATGTACATGGCTTCACATAGTAAATGATTAAGAACGATTACAACCACAATAGACTAAAGTACTTTACACTTATCAACCAAGTTGATACCAACAAACACGGGGTGTTGAGATTACTTTGTGGCGTGATGATGTGATGGTGTGATTGAATGCAATAGAAGAATCGATAAGTGGCGTATGAACATAACGAGAAATTGAAATAGAAAGAAAGAAACGGAAACAATGGAGCGTGGATAGATGCATTGGGTTTCATGCTTGATCTGATTGTGTACGGGAGAATAACTAATTTGTTTTTAGAATGCACATCAAAAGTACGTGTTGTACTCGAAGAAGAAAAAGTACGTCAAGCAAGTTGCAGATGCCCTCAAAAGAACTTTCTCAAAACTCAACCGCACTATTCAGCTTCACTCCCACTAACTTCCGGTTCACTCTCACCTCCACCACCTTCATGAACCATCCCACTCAGTCCCCGCGTCTCCCCCAATAACGGCGCTCTTTCTCCCTCTTTTCTCAGAAAGTGCCCTCCTAAACTAATTCCCATCACGCTCAATCCATGTACCATTGTACTTCCGAACACCACAAAACATACTACTGGCCATATAATCCAAATTGCCTTTGTTTCTTCGCTAACGGGGCCTGGCTCGTCGGGGAATATTGGCTTAGGAAGAGGTAGCGATGTACCAGTCTTGAGTTGCGCCCTTGCTTCTATAGCAAGGAATAAAGCGCCTACACCCATGGGACCAAAGTGTCCTGCAAAGAGCGCTTCGCGATAAGTGCGGATATCTGGAATGAGAGGTTTTGTCAAGAGAAGGATTGGAATTCTGCGGAAGAGAAGAACAAGAATGAGAAAAAGGATGAGAGTCCAAGGTTTGATATATGGTGTAATGGTGGTTGGTTGAAATTGATTCCACGGAATAATGGAGCCAAAGTACGCGAACATAGTGGAGTTGAGTAGGTGATCTACGATTACGGGAAAAGCCACGGTCTTGGTCTTTTTGGAGAACCATCCATCGTGGGCGAAACCGACTCCAGCACCAAAAGCGACTAGGAAATCATCTGATCCCAGAAGAGATCCGATGCCAATAGAAAGGATGGCAAGAAGAAGGTAGAATACCACAAAACAAGGTCTGGATATATATTCGCGCATATCTGAGAATCGAAGAAGTCGATTGGCTACGTTACCAAGTATGAGACCTGCTACGATGCCAAGTAGGCATTGCCAGAGCAGTGTGATTGTTACCCACTCCTTGATAGCTTCTCCAGGACCGCCGTGGGTAGTGTAAATCACAAGACCAATATAAAGAAACGGAAAAGAGACTCCATCATTGCATGCCGATTCGGCGGAAAGAAGATGACGAATACGTGTAGGAACTCTTTCACTAAATCGAGACTGTGAAAGGACAGATGCAGCGAGAATAGGATCAGTTGGTGAGAGGCAAGCTCCTATTATTAGAGCTGTGGGTATAGTGGTTTGAAATATGAAGTAGGCGAATAATGAAGTGATGGCCCAGGAAAATGACATGACAGTACCTAGGAGATAGAGAACAGACTTCCAATGTCTTTTAAAATAATGTTTGGGAAGTTCTAATCCTACAGCAAAACATTGAATGCCTACAATCACACGCGTGATTTCCTGCATAATTTCATCGTCCAAGCCCCATTGTTCTGGGGTAAGTACTTTGAGAACATACGGACCAAGGATGATACCAAAGAGAATGGCGAGAGGAGGCTCCGAGAGATGAAGATGGTTGCGGATAAAATTTGAGAAGAGGGCATAAGTGATGAGAAAAAGTGGAAGGACAAAATATGTTATATGGGGAGCAGTTGGTTCCAATTGGTCCCACATCTTGAGGTGCTACTTCACAATTTCTGTGACTCTTCTGTGGATGGGATGTAATGACAAGGTTGATTGACGTGAATTGGGATAGGATGGCGACTTGATCATATAACAATGGAACGTGGAAAACAAAAATAAAGCCAAGCAGTCATCCATGAAAGTCAAAATAAACATTTCGAATCTTGGCAAAACAGCTCCTCAATTCGTCTGTCGCCCCCCAAAGCTAGGGCGAAGGGATTTAGTAGTGATAGTGACGTAGAGGTCACGTGCAATGAGATGTTACGCCAATTCAGAAAGGAAGAAAGGAAGAAATGGAACACCCTGATTGAATGGGGATGGGCAAAAACCAAGGGGGCAGTATCAATTCATCTTATGTTCGTTCCATGTTCCATATTCCATGATGCAAAGCCAGCAGGATCACAATAAAGGTCCCATCGACGACAAAAAGATGAGATGAGAAGAAGCAAAAAGAAATCCTACATACAACAGTGGGGATTCGCTGGTGGTCACCCACCCAACTACTAATCCACCGATCTGAAGCTTGTGTATGGCAGAGCGGACGGGATGCCCAATTCT
>PHWZ01000250.1:0-55188 GCA_004379285.1 Botryotinia calthae | reverse complement strand
CGGAAGTGGAGGGTGTATTTGTAGAGTTGGTTGGGGAGCGTCTGGGGGAGCGTCCTTATGCTGATGGTGGCTATGGATGTGTAGAGCCAGATGGGGATTGCGAGGGGAGGAGTGAGGAGTGAGGAGACGCTGAATGCGATGAGTGGGTTTGGGAGGGAGAAGTGCATTTTTTTATTATCTTTTTGGGTGAGGAGATATTGGCGTGGTTGAAGAAGCTGGCTGGTGTTTGGAATATTCGTGATGAGCTCGGGAGATGCTAGAGAAAATGAGTGGGAGATCGTGGATGCTGACCGTTGAGTCGAATTGACTTGATGGTAGAATTGAAAGCCTGGAGCTGGATTAAATATCTTCATACACTCATGTAGGAAAGGTGCATAAGAAGGGTTATCCCCAGCGCATTTATCTAGCTAAAGGAATTTCAAGCACACACGGAGACATATCTAACTAGATTTAAGCTTAAGCAGTAAATGTGCTCTACAGTTGGTTGCTAGACCCGCAGTAAGTGCTGACTGACTCCGCCAGCTTTTCATCAGGATGCTACTATATTCCGAAGGTGTTTGGGTATCAAAGATGCAAAAGGACCAGTGAAAGCGACAAGAGTATTCTTCACCATAAATAGAATGAGCCGCGACGCTGCACTCGCGGGATTACTTGGACGCATGCACGATTTCTAGATATCATATTTGCTCTTGAGATTGTTTTCAGAGATTGGGTTTGACATAAGAGAAGAGCATTGTTGAATAATGAAATTCCACTTATTATTCTTATATATGAGCAGCAATTCCATCGTGGGAAAGCGGGTTCAGCTAAGCGCCGCGAGTTGTCGTAGCGAGCTGGTGGGTTGAGGATGAGATGGGCGAAACGACGAGATGGAATTGGTGATCTATGTGAATGGGGTCCAACGAGAGGCCAGAAACAATGAGCATAAATAGAAGGAGAACTAAAGATGGTTTTTGCCACTGAATAATAACTGGGAAAGTGTAGAGATACTGTGTCTCGCTTGTTGCTATATGAGAGTTTAGGGTGCGGAGATCACTAGATCTTATAATGGCCGTGGAAGCAATGGTGTCTATTTATTTAGTTGAGAGTTTTACGACTTTGAGAATTATTCATTGATCGTGTTGCTCCATCTCACTATACCCCAGCTTCTGCATCTGCTCTCTAAAAAGAGCGGCTTCCTGGTTCATCACCTCCGCACTACACCATCAAAAATTGATCAGTAAGTCACAACCCAAACACCTGGATCCCCCACCGAGACAAAAATTCCCAAGAAAAAGGCATTTGAACAAAATCCAGACTCACCTTCTTGGCAACCTATCCTCGTCATCTACCCTCGGGAATTTTCCCTTCTGCACCGGTCTCTCCCCCAGCTGCGCAGCACGATCCCAAAGTCCACCCCCCAAATTTCCCTCCTCTCCCTGCAGCTTGTCATAAATCCCATCTCCAATCGACGCGCTCTCCTTCGTGCGCGGTATGACATGACAGTGAAAATGCGGTACCGTTTGACCACTCTCCGGCCCATCTTGAATTGCAATATTGAACGAACCTTCGGTTAGATTTTGACCCGGGAAATAATGAGCCGCGAGCATCTTTTGCACTTTCTGCGTCGTCGAAAAGATATCGTCGAGCTCGTCACGTGATAGATCCGTCATGCGTGGGTGGTGCTGGTAAGGGATCACGAGCACGTGGCCGGGGAGAATGGGCTTGATGTTGACGAGACAGTAGCAATGGGTTGATTTGTGGAAGACCTGGAATGAAGTTAGAAAGGAGCTTTAGAGATTCGCATTGGGGTTTGAGTCTCTCGCTCGTGTCCGACTTGCCTGATCCGTGACTTCGAATTTCCCAAAATGTATAAGGGTTTTGGGGGGAGTGCTGGAGGTCATGATGCGGGATTGGAGGTGGAGAAATGAAAATCCTGGTAGTCGTATTCGATGAGATGCTAGTCGTATGATCATATCCTGAATATCATAGAATTGGATATAGAATGGGATATGATTTCGGACTCGTGAGGTGATTTGATATGCGAGGGAAAGGAGAGCTCTCTGTCGGGCGTGGCGCTTTTCTGCTTAGTCATGATAAATGCCGGCACAAACACCAGTGGTTGCATAGACTGACTAGACTCTTATAAACTTTCAAATTTTATGATAAATTCATTTTTCGATTTTTCGATATCAAAATCTATTTTGTTATTATTCAATCTCTAAGCAAATATTACATTAATTTTCAAGATATCTGTGTTCTGTCAGTTCATACACCCACTGGTGGCAGGGCTAATCTTTTACAGCTGCAAGATTCTGACTTCCTCATAACATCAATATCAATAACAACATCGATACCAAGTGGAGGTATTGATACATTTCGCAAGTGCTTTATAAATCATTTGATGTTCTCTTAGAAGTTAAAGGAGATAGCCGACTGTTTTCTAACACAAATCCGATGAGGAAATTTATTTTCAGAAAGGCTTGATCAGTGGAAAGGGGCTACATATAATTTGACAGCGAACCATAACGCATGCTGAAGTCCGCATGCTTTCTAGAACGGTGCGTTCAACCAAATTCATCTCTTCATTCATTCCGAGTTTCCAGCACTCAAAAACGGATTGTGGAATTTTATATACACTTTCTCCGCTGCTCAAGAGACCTACACCGCTGTCCACTGATTGCGGAGGTTTCATATGCTTTCCAAGTATTCTGCCATTTCCATCGGCGTTTTGCTTGGAGATGTTGATGATTATATATACATCTGTGAATTCACGGTGAATGTATTGGGGATTTGTCATTATCACCACCTGTGTGTGAGGGCGCAAATCGTGAGATTAAAGTCTTGATTGTGTAATCAATCATGGAGACATCTGCAAGAAACTCAAAAACCCTTCCCTAGCTCAGCGGAGGGTTTTCAATTCTTAGCAACGGGGAATACGGAAGATCTGTTACTGATCGTCGTCTGAATTTGTCGCTACTTGGTGAAGAGCCCAGAGGATACTCTCCATAAGATCATAATGGCTTCCACGACATTATTATAAAAGTAGAACAAAATTTCCTCGGTTTCTCTTCTCGAATCCTGTTTGAGATGGCTTTTTTGCTTATCAGATAGTTACTAAAGAATAAACTCCACTCATCAATCAATATGACTCAACCAATCACTCTCTACAGCCACAGCAAGTCGAAGTCATTGAGATACAAACACCAAACAGAATACTGACAGCAAGACGGTAACCAGGCCCAACTCATAGAAAATCGCCATCATTCTAGAAGAACTCAAGATCCCATACACCACCAAATTCCTAGCTTCGTTCCACCATTCAACCCCTTCCCACCTTCCTCGCCCCTTCGAACCCCCAACCCCAACCCTCAAATTTCTCCGACCTCAAAAAAGAACCCTACGAAACCCTCAACCCCAACGGCCGGGTCCCCGCCATAACCGACCCCAACACCTCCCCCACGCTCTGGGAATCCAGCACTATAATCGAATACCTCATCGACACCTACCAGTCCGCCCAAATAAGCTACACCAGCTCTCCCCCACGCTACCACACAAAACAATGGCTGCACTTCCAAATGTCCGGTCAAGGACCCTACTACGGGCAAGCCGCCTGGTTTACAAAAATACACAGCGAAAAAGTGGATAGCGTTATCGACCGTTATTTCGGACAAATCAAACGCGTCTTGTACGTATTGGATAAACATCTCAAAGGAGAAGAATGACTGGTAGGTGATGAATGCACATGTGCTGCTTTATCATTTGTGATGTGGGATTCGGGGATTTCATGGATTTTCGGCGACCGCGCGGGAGAATTGGACATTGAGAAGGAGTATCCTAACTTCTTTGCGTGGCATAAGAGACTGATGGAGAGACCTGCTGTGAAAGAGGTCTTGGAGTATAAGGCGGCAGCTACGAGTGGTTAATTGGCGCTTTGGGGCAATGGAAGATCCGTGTTTGGTCACTCTAACGAGTCATAGATTGGATTTCAATGGAATGTTTGATAGTGTTGAATACTGAATTGACTAGAAAATTGAAATGAGTGAGAATATTGAATGCTATCAGATTGTTCCGCTTTTTCTACACGGAAACTTGAGAGTAGATTGTCCAATGCCAGACTGTGAGCATTGGACTGAAAATTGAGTATGAAGACGAGACGAGATACTGAAATAAACTTTTAGCTTAAGGTTATATAATTGTATAACCTGTGCTTATCTTCTTCATTTACGCATAGTTGCTTGTAATTTAGTACCGTGTCCTGGTAGGGATTCATGCTATCACATGACATCATGAGATGAGAGTAGGTATAACGAGACTGTAATGATATTCTAAGCTAAAAACGAATCACAACAACCCTAAAATACCATTCGTACCCCTTTCAAAAAATCATCCAATTAAACCATTCTCAATCTGTAGAAACGAGCCGTAGAGAAAGGAAGCAAAAGAAGAACCCATAAAAAGCCCTTCTTCATGGCTCCTCCTGCTTTCGCAGGAGTAGGTAAACGATTGTTACGTTGATGCGCAATATTCAAAACTGTAAATATAAGCATTGGCCAACTTCTATATTATCTTGAGGCCCTCATTCGTAATCTCTGGAATCTGAATACTTCGCATTCCTTCTACAAGATGAAGGTTGATTCACCAAAGAGTGTGCCTTGCTCCTCTACGGCTGCCTCGCCATCCTTAATCTTGAGGACGAGGGAGTTGGTTGGGGGGATAGCCCACTATAAAGACGTTAATATCAATAAATTAAAACGCCGCCTGATAGCTTACCTGGTAACAGAAAGGTCTGGTTCCCACAACTCCTCCAACAACCGATTTGATAAAGCTGGGAATGTGTGATAGAATATCAACTCTGTCTGTTCTTTCCCCGAGCGGTCCACTCAAAACTGCAGAGAATTCACCAGATTTGCTCTTGCCTTCCTATTTATACTCAGCTGAGGTGGGTTCGGGCCACATGGTTTCTGCGTCTTCCTTCGACTCAGTATGCTTTACGGTGTTGGTAGCACCGGCGTATATGATCTCGCCGTCCTTCACAATACCTCCAACATTCACAGATGTGTGGCCGTAAGAAGCAGGGGTTGTGAACTCCATCATGATAGCGGAGTAGGTGGGTGTTTGGAAAGTCACAAAATTCCATTTTGCTGCAGCATGGTGAGGCTTCATGCCTTGGATAGCGTGAATGAAAATTCCGCGCCCTTTGAAATCGTAGTTCTTCTCAGGTGTAGTGATTGTACCGGTGACGGTGCAACGAGGCCAGAATCGATGTCTCATCTCTCCCCATGGTGCGGCGGGATCAGTACCGTAGTAGGTAGTTCCATTCTCTCCCACCTGGAAGCCAGGGGCCGCGCGCTTGAATACAAGGTTAACAAGTCCAGAGTCATTACGAGCGGCTTTGATGGTGTATTCGTCACCAGCTTCGTTCAAAGCGATGGAAAGGCCGTCGGCGTAAAACGAAACCATTTCTTCGTCAAAGCCATAGTTTTCGAGTGCATCTGAAAGCCAGAGATGGTCAGACTGTTTTGGACCTTTGTGGTTGAATACTTTGACGTTCAGTTGACAAGTTGTTCGAAGTCCGCTACATCCGGCGTTAGTGTAATGTTACCTTGACGCGTGATGCATCTCATAAGTGCACGGGTCAAACGTACGCTACATTGTTGTAAATCATCTGAACAGATGCGACTTTGCCTTCATCTGAGATCATATAGAAGGTCTGAGTCTCTACATTTGTACTCTCTAGAGCCTTCCATTTCAAATCGTTCTTCGTCAACTCGGTGTAGGGAGTTTTCTCAGCTTGAGCTGTTACCGTGCGAATACCTGCAGAACCATATTCTGGTTCCTCAGTTCCCACGACATTTGCGAGTCTGTGAATTTTAGCAGGTGGTTTTATCAAAATTAGGGAGAGGCAGACGTCTGTTTAAACCAATTCATCGTGTTTTGGGTTGTCAAGGATGTCTTTTTTGGTTGTGTAGAGGATGTTTTAATTAAGAGGAAATCCTTCTCCGAAGTCCACGGTGACACATGATATGTGAACTAAGAATTAAGGTTATAAGCTTACCTAAGCAGATATCCTTTCCATAAACGGCTCGGATCGATCATGCCACACCGCCTACTGAATTCGATCGACAACTTCACTTGGAAGGAACACTGGTGGAATATCAGAGGAAGTAAAGCATACTCAAAAAAATATTGACATTATTTTCTCATACCGGACTTTGCGCCGTCGACAACTATATATGTTACTATATATATGACTGAGTCGATACTGTATACCTAATCCTTATAGGCAAACAGGCATTCCGTCAATCAGACATGAAAAACATATAAAAGGAAGAGTGTGTTAATTCATACTACCAGAACCTATGTAAAGCTGCATACTTGACCAATCTCAATAATGGAACAACCAAATTAAAGTGACAGTTGATCAGCGATCCTGTTCATATACCCCAAGTATCTATCCTGATTCCATGTCCAATCTGATATTTATGCAGAATTGTAACTTCACATCCCCTCCCTCAACTTGACCTCTTCGCCCACTTGTCAGATCATTTCGCCCCAGCACCAGAACTTTGTCCATTATTTTCACCTCCCGGGTTTCTTTCCCACAAACGCATCTCTTCTGAACGTTCCCTCTCCCACAAACTCAACTCTCTTCTCGTCTTCTTGTCTTTGAAAATGGGGCTTTGCCCTGTCTCTTCTTGGCGATTAAGCGTTTCGATCTCGATCTTTAAATCCTCCAACACATCTATGTGTGCAAGCAATTCTCTTCTAGCCTGGAAGACATCTTGAGGTGCAGTATCGTGATTCCACTTGCTTTCGATTTCAGCTCGATGCTTGGTTGCATCAGCAATACGAGCATTGAGATAGTTGATATGCGAAGCGCTATCGGTGGTGTGAGGAGCCAGAAGAGATCCCTCCATTTTTTCATCACTAGGGGTTTCGGAAACCATGATTCCCGGCCCTTCTTTCCATTGCCGCAATAGATGCTCGCCAATCGTAGCATATCGAAGTTCCTTCTTGAACAAATCACCAGAGTTGATTGGTGTCTCCATCCCTTCTTTGATAGTCGCCTTCCAATTATCCAACTCTCGGTCAATCCGATCGCTATCTTTCTTGTAATCATTCTGTTCGCTATAACCTTTTACCAATATGCGCTTTTCTTCGTCCCAATACCAATCACAGATATTCATTCCCTTCGCCATGAACTGCCACGATGTATTCACGAAGTCCAATGTATCATCTGCAGCAATGTTCTGCTTTATAGTATGCTGCTTTAACATAGAGAGTCTGTCAGATATTTCGCCATAGAACGGCCCCATCGAACGCTCGCGGATTGTTCCATTGCTCATTATACATCTCAATTGCTGTGGCCATTCATATTTCGGTTTCTCCAATTCGTTACTCCTATAGTACCACTTGAAGTCCATCGGCTTTGTACGCTTCAATTGGACAAAACTAGTGCATGCAGACTCGTCTTTTGGGTCATCGCTCACAAGACCGTTTATGCCACAACTCTGCAATGGTCGCTGTCGTGGTGGTAGGGTGGAAATACTAGCATCAGCTCCTGGCCAATCCCGGTCCGGACCTTGCCAATCGATAGGATTGAAGCTTTCTCTTACAACTTTCTCAACCGCTCTTAGCAAAACACTGCCAGGCAGTAATTCAGGCTCTGATTGGAGGTCACCATCCGATTCCTGGGCATGTCCCATCGCCTTCACCACATCCAGAAACGGATTCTCTACCCCCATGTCCTTCACCCTCTCCCTCTCTATATTCTGGCGTAAATTCTCATATTCTTTCAACAACTTGAACGTACTAACCCCTCTCTTCTCCTGTGCCATGACCACATCTTTCCCCTTCCTTAGAATCTTATTCACTTTTTCCTTATCCTTATCCGTCCCCAAACTATACACCCATCGCTTCGCCCCCGTCTTTTCCCACTCCCCCTTTACCTCATGAGCCCGCATATCGACACCAGAAGCTTGAAACGCATCTCGCATCCGCATTGCATACAATCCCACAAAACTCGTCGCGCATCGTTCTCCACACGTCGTGATAGTAAACAAAAGGTCACTAGGAAGAGGGACGACACCAGGTGGCAGATAACTATGACCAAGAGGATAAGTCGCATTTGTCTCTTCGTAGACACCCGCAACAGACAAAGGTAAAGAAGAAGTAGCGTCTTTATCAAATTGTGCCATCATCGGTCCTGCAAAGAAATCATTCTGGGGAGATTTTGCTAAGATCGACATGTACGCAGCGGACTGCGGATCTTTAGTTGCCTCGAGAGTCATCATCTCTACTTTTTCTTCAAATGAATATGACCCGGCCGCTATTGCCTCCATTTTCTTCCTGGTCGCCTTGCTCACTTCCACAGGAAAAGGAACAAAAGAAGGATGAGAAGAACTCAGATCGGCAGGAGCAATAGGCTTGCCCGCAGGACGTTTCGCCGACTTAGCAGGTATATCCAATGGAGCTGTTACCAAATCCTCATTTTCAATGGTACTTGAAGGAGGTCCTTCTATTATACCTAGCGCTAACGCGTATTCATAGCATTGGTACATTGCTCCGTCAGGTGTTTGAGGAGGAAAGTATCCGCCGCCGAAAGCTGCGAATGTCGCACAGCCTCTGCAATTTGGTGGGCATCGTTGGACGGGTATGGAAGGTTTGGATAGCGACATTGTTGGTAGATGTGATTTATTTCTTTGCTTGAGATGAACGATAGTGTTGTTTTTTATTCAATTTATTCGATATTGACGAAGCTATGTGTGAAATTGTTGATGGCGCGCGCTTTTGTTTGTGTGATTGATCAATCGAGAGTTTGGATTTCTGTATTGTAAGAGACATAAAATCAAGCAAGTCAGTTATCGCAAGGCTATCCAATACGGAATGTAGAATTCAATATCAGCGAGTGACCTTAGACGAGAAGGTAAAGTGAATTTTCACTGCGACCCTTCTCACATTGGCCGTGAATTCGAGCCGACGCGAAGCTTTCAGAACTGGGACACATCACCATGTTTAACAAAGCCGAGTAGACTGACAAACCAATAGGCCGTAAACTTAAGACTCGTCTTCGAGTATCTCAAATATGGGCTTTATTACCTCTTAAATATCTAAGGTTCGAAACAGAGCCAGCCGTAACAACTGTAACCAGTGTCTTCTCGTCGCATCACGTAGATGGGAAAAGAGCCATCCAATAACAACTCCACGTGCATCACAAAGCATTCTACCGACAGTGGGTACATCAGGAGTTTTTATTTCTATACCAGTATATGTGGTTAATCAATCGATCCATCCTAGGGATCCAATCCAGGACATAACTTCCCGGTACCATACGCAACGCTTAAACTACCAACAAACATTTCCTTCCAAAAACATGAACCGCCCAAATGATTGGCGAATGATGATGAAGGTACAAATGATCCAAATTACAAAGAAGAGGGGAGATCGAGAAGACCACCCAAACTGCTTTCAAATATCTAATTTCTTGACACACCTTTGCACCTTCAGCACCGAAAACAAATTCGTCCATGAAGACCCATCAGACAAGACCATCGTAGAGCGAAAGTGCAGATACAATCGTCTCATCACGTTTACTTCCTTCTTTGAATTCTTCCATATCCAGACTGCCATTCTCATCCTTGTCCATCATACGGAAGATCTTCTTGACCCGCTTTTCAGGGGTATCCTCATCAGGTGGAAGTTTGACCATTGAGCCAACCTACAGAAGTGCTAATCAGTACTTGCACGTTCCGAAATGAGAAACAAAGATGCTCGAAATGAGCTCCTAGGAAAACAGGAAAATCATCCAAACGGCTAGGTAATGGATGAAAGTCAAGCCCATGTCAGACATCGTGGCCAGAGCATCTTTCTCAACGAATCTTGCAAAACACCACCGCCAAATGCTCAATGCAAAGAGAGACGTCAAAGACATCTACGTGACCATAAGGTTAAGAGTTGAGGAGCACTCACCATTTTGTAAATTGCCTCTACAATCGCTAACATCTCTTCATAACTGATCTTTCCATCTCCATCAATGTCATAAAGCTGGAATGCCCAGTCCAATTTATCCTCCATCTTTCCTCGACTGGTCACACTGAGAGCGCAAATAAACTCTTTAAAATCAATCGAACCTGACTTGTCGCTATCGAAGACATTAAACACGTAGTCCGCAAAGGACGATGGGTCTCCGAATGGAAAGAATTGTCGGTAGATCTTTTGGAATTCCTCTTTAGTGAGCATCCCAGATGGGCAATCCTTCAAGAAACCTAGAAAGACCACATTATTAGGTGGTCATTCAATGAGACCGACTACGTTTTTTGCACACCTTTATACCATTGTTGCAATTCCTTCTTATCGAAGTGAGTAGATTTCTGGAGTTCGGTGATTTGCTCCGCGGAGAGCTTCGATTGACTAGGTTTAACAAGTCAGTCCATCTGCCAGTGCGCAAACTAGATTATATGAGATATCCCGCATGTTCCGTGATTAAGTAGTTGCAAGCGATTCAGTCGTATGCGCATAATTCGACGTCATGGCGATTGATATTCTCCTCGTCCATCGGCCACCGTACATCGTCCATCTTCCATCTAACCGAATCGTTTTACCCTGGACTTTGAATCCACTCATTTTGTATATTCATCGAGCGGTAAGACTCGGACTTTGCAACAACTTCCGAAAATGCGGTGCACACCGACGAGATCGGTGGGTGCATTGGCCTCGTGGCTTTTGGCGGTATTCATGTTGTGCAAGATGCGCTGGAAAGTCTCGGGAGCGTGAAGAGAAATATGGTACTCACGATTTACCCATCTTCTAAATATTATAGATATTAATCCGGAATGTCTTTGGAATTTCGGATCTGGCGCAAGTAAGAGCGCGGCTCTTGAGGAAGGGTTTGGAAGTCCGAGTATTGGTTGCTGAATAAAACATACTGATGTTAGCGATTTGGCTTTAAGCAGTCAGGGAGAACAACTCCGCGCCTCCTTATGGGAGCCTGGGTTGTTCGGTCGACATACCTTTGGTTGAGTGTATCGTTGTGCGAAAGAATCTCTGAAATTTTGAGAGTCGCAAGTGAAGAGAGGAAGTTGTAAAGTGTTGGTGGTTGCGGGTTGTGGTTCTAATAGGTTTGTAGAAACTCCGTGGGGTAGGTAGAATTGGCCTAGATGACTGAATGAACGGCCTTGCTTGGTTGACGGGGTGGGTCTTCGTTTTCGTCGTTGAGTACGTGCCCGTAGTGTGCGGTTGAATTATATTTATTCACTTGAGACTTGTGCATGTATCAATCCAGGAAGATGTCAGTATCGCAAGTGTCGAAGTCAAAGAAGTATGTCTGCCGGTGAGTTTTGAGCTTTGAGCTTTGAGCTTTGAGAATTGGGAGTTTTGGAGTTGAGGTGAGGCGGCGATCATTTGATTGTTTTGCAGGTAATGGGCGTATTAGGCTATCATGATTGTTGTGAGGGGCTTCATTGGGGCTGTGTATTGGTCGCTTGGAAACTGTTACAGCAGCAATCGATACCAACCGCATGCAAAGGTGCAGTAACCTTAGAGTAGGTAGGCAGAGGTACCTAGGTACCGGCAGTTTGTTTTATCAAAACATGAATCGTTTGGTGGTTTAGCAAATCTGAATCGCAATATTAAAGAATTTCATTGATTGAAAGGTTTGTGTAGATTATCAGTACATTCAACCAACGATATTTGGGTTCTTTCGAAATCATTGCATTTACCTAGATGGGTAGGCAAGTGGGTGGGTAGATGTGCGATTTCATGTCGACTTTTATGTCGTATATCATCTGGGCATCCATCTGGGCAGCTGGGCAGGCACAAACCCAAAGCTTTTGCCAAGTGGAAAATCCAGTTTGTTTTGCATGATCTCGTGCTGGCAATTATGCTGCAATTATTAATCAAGGTCGAGCCACCAGTGAGCCTCATCGTCCATCTCATCGTCGGTCGTTTTTCCATCAAAGTCGAATCTGGAAGGATCAACAGGATGTTTAAGAACGGCGTGAAAAGGCAATCGGGTAGGGCTGATGAATGGGATTATAAGTTAGTGAGTCTTACCCAGGTAGGCAGAGTACTCGATAGAAAAGGAAGAGTTCATCCTCACGGGCACGTGTCTCCCTCATCAAGATCACCAAGATCACCTGGTATGGCATACCGGTAGTAATCTTGGAGCTCGATTACTCGATAAATGCTCTTTATCCCACAAACCAAACATTATAGCTTTTCTCTCTCGCGATTGGATTGCTCTTTGGTGCATTGTCTCTCAGCAACAAAGTACAATATACAGGTATCGCACTTGGAATTATTGTAAGCACAAGATAAGCTAGCTATCTATCCAGGTATTGTGCTTGTACAGCATAAATATTCACCCACCCCTTGGCAAAAGGAGGCTGAGGTCTGGTCTCTCGAATTCTGTCTGATTTTTGGGCCTTGTGATAGTCACATATTGAAGAACTTTTTTCATGAGACATTCCTCAATCATTTTTTAAGACATCCTAGTAACCTAATGTCGAATGTTAGGAGCAAAATCCCCGAGTGGTGCTGACAATGCAGGGACGAAACACTGATGCATAAATTGACATCATCATGAGGACAAGTGTTAGGTTATGGGGAAAGTGATTTAGGTTCGGGGTTTGTAGACTGATGTTTCTTGGCATGCCTTAAAAGATTGAATTGTTACTATATCAACGCCGTCATTACCCTCATTGCTGTGCCCATACCGCTGAATTCTTATTTCATTTGTCTCGTGGTGGTTCCGTCATAAATTTGGCTTCTCTGGTCAAGCTGCTCTTATCTTCTCAAATCTTTGAAGCTGTCTCTTTGCTGTGGCCTCCTCATCCCAAATGTAGGTGACGCTCTTCTCATTGCTTACGGCACTGGCCCATTTCCAAAAGGCTGGTGCTTTTTCTTCCAGAGTCAAAAGGCTCTTGGGAAGCAAACCATCATATTTGGAGAAAGCCAAAAGTCGGAGCAGAAATGATCCAACTTGAACCTATGGGACTCATTAGTATCTAGTGACAATGCCAGATGTATTGGTACTTACTTCCACAAATGTCAGTTTCTCCGATCCTCCAAAAAATGGGGCTGCGTTCTGAACTAAAGGCTCAATCTCCTTCACTATCGCATCTATAACATTGGTGGCAGCTTGTTCTCTTTCTTCCAATGTTTTCGCTATTCCGGCTTTGACAACATGTGGGGAAACCTTCGAGAAGTAGGTCTCGATGAAGAAGTTGTATCTAGCACGTTGCAATGCACCGCCTTCCTCACGGCTGGTCTTCTCCAAGTGGGAAGGATGAGAGTCTACCAAGAACTGGGAAATCACTCCAGATTCAGTGAGGATCTCTCCATTGTAAGAGAGAGCAGGCACGAGACCCCGGGGGTTGATGGCCAAGTACTCTGGTGTGCGTGGAACAGTAAGGTCGATAATGACAGTCTCAAATTCTAGCCCGAGCTCAGCAAGAGCTATTTGAGAGCGATGGGCCCAAGGACATGCATAGGAAGTATACAAGATGATCTTTGGAGCAGGATGAGAACCCATTTTAAGTTCGACAATTGTTGATTCTCCGTCTGGTGTATCGTGTGTATGAAGACTGATATGAAAGTCAGGTGGAAGGGCTGGGGTCACGACTAATTCTGCGTCTAGAGATCCTATCGAAAGTGTGAGGGTGGGATGATTGTTTGGAAGAATAAAATGGTGATGAGACTGGGAGATACAAACCTTTTATATGCCACTCTTTCTTCTCAGATTCTTCGGACATGTTATGTTCCGCAGTCTCTCTTTGATAAGATTTAGAGAAATAGTGCAATTTGATTCGAGATCAAGTAGGGGGGGATTCATAAATCCCCTCATTTTGTCAATACTCAGCCAAGTTGCGCAATTGGATTTCTAAGCTTGAGAATGACGAGATAATTACGGTTGTCAAGGAAGACTAGGATAGAAGTGCTGAAAGTACCGAGCCCCCGAGAAGGTCACCGTAATAATGAAGGGAAGGACTGTGGAGAAATAGCTATTAGTGACCCCGTGATATTCAAAACATGCTTCCTTCGTGCATTGCAGGTTGAACTTTGCAAAACATCTTACTTAAGCTTCCACCACTCAACGTTGTTCAAATTTCAACGAAAACAACCACAAATCAATATTATTAGGAATCTCATGTACCTATGTATCTCATCAACTCGGTGGCTATGATATCAGGTATTACAATGGCAACTCCCGACGGTTACTAAGTTGCCGTCTGGCGGTTACCTATCCAGCTACTATCAATTTTTCATTAATTTCCCCTCTTTACCAAGCAGTTTATAGAGCTTGCTTTCCCAATTCAAATATACACACATGTTTTGTCCCTCATTAACTGGTACCTACATCAGACCAGATAAAGTCCGGTGCCATGCTATCCAGACAAGTTTCCAAGAACCAGATAGCACAGAGCCGTCAATGCAATTTCCCGTTAGCCGTGTGATGGCAGCGATACATCGTTACATGATCAAATGCCTTTCTCGTCCTTCTCTGCGTCGTTGTGGGGGTTTATCAAGTGTAACTACCCATGCCTAGATTCTTGCTGTGAAGGTTATGTGTCGTCACGAATGTATGAAGTTATTATGAGTGACGGGCACAAAAAATTTCAACGCTTCGGAGAATTATTTGACAGCTCACTGCATATCTGTTTTGCTTTTTGACTCAACCATCTGCCTCGATTTTGAAAAATCTTATTTTCAAATTCAGAAGTTTCGTTTAGAAAGAATGGCATTATCCAAAGCTCAAAGATTGACCGTGGTGATCTGCATATCAATGTCGTTTTTTCTGGCTGAGTTATCAAGTATGTCAACATGAATATCCCTCTCGCTTTCGACAGCGGAAGCTAAGTCGTGTGACTTTAGTTGGTTTCTATACGAAATCGCTTGCACTGGTAGCGGATGCCTTTCACTATGTATGTTTTTCCCGATCATCTAGCAAACTGTTTGCTCTTCCTTTCGCCTACGTTTGATATTCTCCCTTCTCCGTTCTTGTGGGACTTCATCTGACAGAAATACTCAGCTGAATGATTTGATCGGCTTCATGGTCGCTTTGGCTGCCTTGAGGGTAAGTGATCTGTTGACCATCTTCTCGCTTTCGAACCGAAAATTGACGATGTGCCGCAGGTATCCCAACGTTCTGACTCGCCCGATTCCCTCTCTTTCGGCTGGCAACGCGCAGAATTGTTAGGTGCTTTCTTCAATGGTTGTTTCTTGCTTGCTCTAGGCGTCAGCATAGCACTGCAATCTATCGATCGCTTCGTGTATCTAGAGAGTACGAATTTACCAGCGCTCGGACTTTCAAAGCTAAATATTTTCTTCTATAGAAGTCAAGGATCCTAAATTGATGCTCATCATTGGCTGTGCCGGGCTCACTCTAAACATCATCAGTGCTGTCTTCCTACACGGTATGTGAAAGTCCTTGAAGGAAATGGTTCTTAACTAACTTTAATTAAGACCATGATCACCATGGACATCATCATGGACATCATCATAGTCATGGTGAAAGACCCATTCCAAGCACTGTCGACATCGAACAAATGAGCTCTGACACGTTATGTGGCAATACGGTGAGCACATCTAGTTCAAATACCTCAAAGAATCTCAGAGAAGATCGTCACAAGGGTCACTGCCATATGGTTCAACCGTCAAACGGCCAAAGTGAGCCTAGAGATTTAGCTCACCTTGCGGTGATGCTCCATGTTTTTATGGATGCAGTAAATAATATAGGAGTAATCATAGCCGCATTGGTTATTTGGCGCACCAAGTACGACGGAAGGTTTTATGCAGACCCAGGCGTAAGCATGGGTATATCATTAATGCTAATCCTCTCCTCTTTTCCAATAAGTATGCCGCTCTTTTACTGTCCCTCTTTCCAAGCCATATGTTACTGACTAGTCTAATAGTAAAAAACGCCGGCGCAATAATGCTGCAATCGGTCCCATCTGGCATAAATATCAACAATGTTAAGCATGACATTGAAAACATTGCAGGCATCCTGTCTATCCATGAGCTACATATATGGAGTTTATGTCAGAGGAAGACAGTCGCTTCAGCCCATATAGTTACGATTGAGACGGATCTGAAAGCATTCATGAAGCAAGCCAAGCTTATCAGGGAATGTTTGCATGCATATGGTATCCACAGTGTAACGCTACAAGCTGAAGCATCAAATGGGTTAATCATGAATGGCACAGGTGCGGACGAGAAATGTCAGATGGTTTGCGGAAGTCTATGTGAAGATTTGGCCTGCTGTTCATGAGTGTAGCAATAGGATGTTACACTATTGAAAGTTCTTGTAACTTTCAAAGGTTCCTTTGTTCCAGATTAAAACGAGGGTACATGCCAGTATCTCGTTCAAGTAACGATATGTTCACACACGTTGTAAACTAAGAAACAAAGTTACGCTTTTCCCTTCACATGTCATATTCGGCTGAGGGTGGCGTTCTCATCGTCTCATTATCCCATCGTCCCATCTTTGACAAAAGTTCGGATGAAACGATTGTGCGAACCAGTTTTGCGAACCATTGTACAGGTGAGATTGAAACGATTGATACATCTGATGCGCACACTTGAATTCTATGATCCGCCCCACATGTCTCATTGTTCTTCTGCTTGGGCAAACGTACTTATCGCCATGTGCTTACCCCACAATTTTCCGATAAGAAAGTCCCATGAATTTCCCCTCCAATTTTTTCTTCTCAAGTTCCACCACCCTTCTAAATCTCATATCAATCACCCAACTCTCAAAATGAAAATTGAAGAACTCCCCGACGATGCGCAAGCACCTGCGCCCGCTCCGGTACCAGGCCAAGACTTTGATCTCCTTGCGCATGCCATGTCCTCCGCCTTCCCTGGCTTTGCCACTTCCAACTCTGACCCCTCCTCCACAACTCCCTCTCTCCCTCCTTCCCTCGCATCCCTCCGCGATAAATCCGGTCCTGAAATTCTCGCTTCCCTGAATTCCACTCCCCTGTTCATGACCGAACTCGAAGAAAATGACGAGCTAGAAGCTTTCAAAGCATTGGCCTACGAAGGTACACCATTAGAAATCGCTTCCAATTTCAAGGAACAGGGAAATGATAGTTTTAAGGAAAAGAGATTAGCAGACGCAAAGGAGTTCTATACGAAGGGTGTGAATATTCTGTTGGCTGAAGTGAGGAGGAGACAGAGGGGGGAGAAAAGGTCTGGAGATGTGCCGGAAGAGAAGGAGGATGAGATTGTGGAGGAGGTTAAGATACTTGAGGTATTGCTTGTGAATAGGGCGATGGCGCATTTGGGACTTAAGAATTATAGAAGTTGTGTGCTGGATTGTGGAGCGGTGTTGAGGATCAACCATAAAAACACAAAGGCGTTTTACAGGAGTGCGAAAGCCCTACTGGCGTTGGGGAGGATAAAGGAAGCGGATGATGCGTGTGCACGAGGGTTGGAGTTAGCAGCGGATGACAAAGCGCTGTTAGCTTTGGCTGGAGAAATCATGAAGAAGAATGAGGAGATTGAGGCGAAAAGGAAGAGGGAGGTTGAACGGTTGGTGATGGAAAAGTATATAGAAAAGATATTAAAAACTTCGTTGGCGGCGAGGGAAATCACTTTACGGATGACGGATAAACCACCAGAAATGGAGGATGCGAAGATAGAATTAGTGCCCGATCCATTGGATCCGATTAATTCGACTTTGTCCTTCCCAGCTCTTCTACTATACCCTCTCGCAGCAGAATCGGATTTCATCAAGTCGTTTAATGAGATGGATACTGTGGGACAACATTTGGAATACATATTACCACTTCCATGGGATGTTAAAGGAGAATATAGAGATGAAAAGGTGGTGGAGTGTTACGTGGAAAAGAAAAAGGGCTCTTTGATTAAAGTGGGCAGAAAAGTTACATTATTGAAGGTCTTGTATGGTGGAGAAGTGGTTGATGGCGTTGTGAGCATTTATGTTGTGCCGAAGCAGAAAGCAGCAGGATGGATAGAAGAATGGAAAAGGAAGAATGTAGTAGCAAAGTAATTGATATCCTTTTCCCTTCTCATACTTTCATGATATATTTTGTATTGTGTGAGCGAGGACATCGATAGAATCAAGCCTCCCAAGTTCATGTTTGCATAGTTCATCGCCGCGGAGACACTGGATATCTTGTATGTCAATAGTCACGATTCTCACACTTTCAATCACCATAAGAGAGACAACTTCAGATATCAAAATACATAGCAATTTAAATGCATCAAACCCCACGACATATAAATACATTCAATGCGAAACTGCAACCCTGAATATGAACAACCTTCTTTGCCTTCGACCTTTGAACCTTTTTCTACTCCACTCTATCAACCATTCTAGCCACACCAACTCAGCCAGATCAATTCAGCCATATCAATCTAGCCAGACCAGCCAGACCAGCCCCTTTCTACTCTAACCACCATACCCCCTCTAATATTTTCCCCTACCACAAATCCCTTGTGTCCACCTAGCCGTTTTCCGAATATGAATTGAACCACGAAACACATGTGATGAAAAAACAAAACAGAAAAAAAAAACAAAAACAAAATGCGCAAACCATGTATGCACGCAAGAGAAAATGAAAAGAAAATGCTTTGAGCAAATCTGACACGATCCGATCAAGCCAGACGACAAATGCTCATGCATGAACCACGCACTCGATGGTACTCATCCCAGCTCGATTCATCCAACACAAAGATGAAGATGAATCTTGAGCAAAACCATCTTTGAGAACTTCTCTCTCACATACTAAGCGCTCTTCTTCTCTTGACCCGCGGCCCATCACTACCCCCCTCATCTTTAACCCACTTCGCGCTCCCCATCAACGGTGTGCCTACCGCTGATACGCTTGGTAAAGAAGGTAATGCAGCACCTGCTTCGCCATCTTTAACACTAAGTTTCATCAAGAGCCAAGCTGCCTTCTTTTCATCGCCAGCTGCGTTTGTGATTTTCTCTCCCGAGATTTCTTCTCTAGCCATTGTGTTATGCTGATGGTTTCGCGTCATGTTCGTTACATGGACGCGAGGACCAAAGGTAATTGTTCTGTCGTCGGCGATAGGACTCTTCTCATCACCAGTAGCACTAGCGCTTTCTTCGCCATCGTATTCTTCGTCTGTGGGATGAGAACGATGAATATCTCGCTCTCGCTCTCTTTCTCTATCTCTTTCATCGGAGATATTTCCATCTAATTCCTCCGCACGTCGCTTGGCTCTCCAGCTAGCTGTCATGTCGGCGAGTCCGCCTATACTTCGCGGAATAGCACTTAACCATTGGTTTGTGCCACCGTGCCCAACATCCATGGCACCATTCACACTCATATGCGGGTTCATCAATTTATGATTATGAGTATGGCCATAATGAAGACCCTGGTTGTGGCCCAGACCATGACCTCCCATCCCCATTTCCATCGCGGAGATGTTAATTCCTGCATTAGCAGAATGGGAATTGATGTTCTGATGCTGATGATGGTTCATTGCATTTGACAAGGAATGTGAAGGACCGTTGGGAAGATACGATCTCGCATGAATACCCCAACTTGCACCCGCATGACCGGATGTAGGAGTTACTGGCGAACAAAAGTATGCAGCATCACCACTTGATGTCTCGCTCGCAGCATCGTGATCAGTATTGCTCTCCGCATAAGGACTCTCGCCACCATACGGTCTTTTAAGTCTCAGTCTTCGTTCGAGATGACTACTTGAACTTGTTGGCGGCGTCATGGCGTTAGTGCGAATAAGATAGTTAGAGCTTTGCTGTTGGGGGCTGGCGGAGTCGCGGGGTGTAACGTTAGTAGAGGATTTGGTGGTGAATGATGTGTACTGGAGACGATAAGATTCGGCTTCTGCAGTGGCGGCATGGATTATGTTGGGGTCGATAATCATACGGCCATGTTCTGGAGCGTCGGGTGAGACGCACTGAGATGGGAAGGAGGGACCGAAGATGGGAATCAATGCTGGAGCGATGTGGGAGCAAAAGGTAGTGCAAACGGCGAGAGCGCAGGAATATGGCATCCAGTAACCTGGAACGAAATCAGTATTGAGTTTTCACCTGGTTTTTATTGTTGCATTGTGATGATCAGAGAAGGATTTTAGAATGTTTGATAGAAAGAAATAAAACCATGTATTCGATGTTGATTCTTGATGAAGGCTAAGATGAGAAACGATGAATACGTACCTTGGGCTGCTAAAGCACCACCAGTGATGCTGTGCGTGATTTCCTTTAGGCCTGGGTTCAACCCGAGCATCTTGGCCGGAGTCGTCTGTAGATCATCAGATTAAATTAGCCATCTTGGGCACACGCAGCCTAATGAGTGAAGCAAGCTTACCTTAGAATATTTACAGCACTTAAAAAAAGGAGTGATGCGAACGAGCCCAACATTATAATCCCACATAACAGTGTACACTCTATCCTCACTAGGAAGTTTGAATGTGTATTGAAATACTGCAAGCAAAAAGTCAACTCTGGTAAGCTTATCGGGAAGAGTCAGCTTTGCATAGACAGAAGCATACCTTCGAAACTCTCTCGACCAGTCTTTTCCAGGAAGTTCTTTTTCTCGCTATTATAAGGGATATGGCGGCAATAATCTTGAATCTTACCCAATGGATACACTTGAAATTTTGAGACTTCTCGCATAGTCTCCTCGCTCAGATGTTCAAACGGTAGAAAATTTACATCGCCCTTAATCTTAGTACCCTTGGCGAAAACTGCGCCGTCCTTAGCCATCTTTTGTTTCTTGATGGACGAAGATTGGATGGGTAATAGGGTATGCCCATAAGAGGGCGATGAGGTACAAAGCGACGATGGAGGACTTGACGATATTCGAGTGCTTCGCGGTTCTGACTTAGCAGGATTGAGTAGCGATGCTACGGAGAGCATAATGATTATTGAGTGGTGGAAATGAGTTCAACAGAATCTTGTTTCCTCTAAATCTGCAGGCTGAATACCTCTTTTGTCGAAAGCGAACGAATTCTCTAAAAGAAACGAGGGCTAGGTAATTTCCAAATTTCTCGGTTCAGTAAATGAAAAGAATTAGTGTTTGAATCTGGCAAACAGGAAAACAGTAATGGATTGTTCTTGGATCCTTATGAAGAGATTTGAAACACAATAATGAACGAGCTTCAACGGCTTCACTTTCGTCGGTGTCAACTAGCGATGCAGTTCCTGCAGTCCAAGAATGGATGTCTTTGGATCAAATCGATATTCTCGAACTGGAGGCAGTCTTTGTTGGCAGTTGTCTGAGAATCGACCAGTAGAATGTCAATCGTCCGTTTGTTGGTGCCCACCGCTCTTCCAAAGCTCGAAAATAAGAGGCATCCACTTAGCAATTGCAGACTCCGGGGTAAGTTGGGCAGGGATGGCCTACTTGGTATTTTAACAAGGCGAAGGAAATGATTTCTGTCAATTTCTACAGCTTCAAGGTGTGGAATTTTCCTTGAATCGACAAAGGCCAAGATAACGAGACCATAAATCCAAACGACATTTAAGAAGCTTCTATTCAGATTCGCCGCTCCCGTGCCCGTCAACATAAAAAGCCGACAGGACCACCAAGCATCCCGCATATGGATCGCAGAGCATATCGAGGCAAGACGTTTCACTACACTAAGAAAGAAGCAATATTTACCGACTTTAGTACCATCAATTCGGCTGCGTGACTGCAAAGGGGTGGCAAGCCAGGCTGATCAATGAAGTTTGACAACAACAAATATTGTGCTACAGCCCGATCGGGAACATGGCTTGTTTGAATGTGGATAGCAAAAAGGTTGCTGGACGTATCTGCTGGCCGAGATGTCTTGGGCCGGGTGCCCGCAGTACTTGCGGATGATTTACAGTAAGTGAAAATTACAATTTCATAGACAGACAAAGAATTCCATCCACCATAAGTGGCACTATCTAAAGCAAGATTGCTTGACTCGATGCACGTGGACAACACATCTTCTATCTGTGTCTCTGTCGGAAAGTAGAGATGTTAGAGAATTAACATATCAATTTCATGAGTATCAAAATCTGGATTTGAAAAGTGGGTACCATCTATCACTATCACTTCTCATAATATTCATTAAGAAACACCTCGTTAGGGGTGCTTTAAATAAACATCATGTCCCCATCCGCCGTTATCACATAAAAGCAAATTTCACCCTTCCCCCTAGGAACTTCTTCTACGGGCCTTCGAGAATTAAATGAGAAAAAATCCTTTGATCACACAACTAATGCGAGGACTAGTACTGCAGCTGTCACTTGAAAAGCATGGTAAAGTCTACGGGAATATGCAGGTAAGCGTAAAGCTGGAATGCGTGTTTGTCTGCTCTACTGCTCCAACTTGGTGATAGGAATGGTCATTAGTGTGCACGTCATAAAGACATGGCAACCAGGCTGGCATTTGTGGAGATTTCTACCTCAGTAGATGTGATGGCATGTAGCAAGCTAGAGAGAGAAAGCAGAAAGATGCAAAACAAACATGGAAGTCGGGATTTGGTGACAAAGAAACTGATGTCTGAAATGATCCTCGCCGTAGGGTAGCTAGCCTTGTCCAATGGGTAATTTCTGAAATGCTACTGTACCCATACACCCTCGAGTCGCAGTTGCTAAGACAATGTCATTGCGGATGACCCAAATTGGATGAAAGGTGCAGCTACCCGTCGACCTTGTCGCAAAACGCCTTGCCATAGGCCAACCACGTTGTCGCCAATGCACCTGGACAAACGAAGAAGAAAGGTAAGTTTAATGAGAAAAAACGATAGGACAACATGCGCCTTATGCAAGTCATTACGCCTACTTGTAATGCCCACAGCCCCTGGAAGAGACTCGACGAGATCTTCATGCAATGAAAGGAGAAGGCAGGGACACCTTTACTTCGATGCACTTTGTGAGACCAAATCACTTCTCCCTCATTTTATTTCCTTCGGGCCTTCGGTTTCAAATTTTACCCGACTTTATTGAGGATTTGAATCAAAAATCAAACACGTCTTTTGGATGATAACCGTCTTACACACGGGTTTTCCCGAATTGCAAGCAATATTCCTTCCCCATTATAGCATTCAGAAAACTAGAAATAGAGCCAATACCCAGTTACCCTACTATACGATACGATGCACTCCGCTATTGAGGGTCAGTCCTACCTGTAAGGTCCTGATTCCCAAGCTATACCGGATGATCTTCTGACAGCCGTTGGAGTTTCAGATCGTGGAGAACGCGTGGATACAATAAACCTTGATACACCAGATCCATTTTAAGGAATTGGTATAACGCAACGGGAGGAAGATGTCGGCAGGATGCATTATTCGCATCGGAAACATCTTTCTCAACGTGAAATTTCTGTTCGGAGTAACGCAAAGGTGAGTCTTCCGATGTCAAAGTTTTGATTGAGTAGTACGGACCATGAAAGAAGATCCTGTACTGTACCTCTACGTTTTCTTTGTCGCTCGCTCGCTTTTCTCTCTCTGCGTGCACTGTACCTCTCTCGCTCTCGTTATCTTCTCGCCTGGGATTTCTTTCAAAGGACTGTAGCAACGAATCAAACTTTCCGGATATTCTTTTGTTTTCGCGATATCTATTGTAACATTTACAACACGGGGCAAAGGTTAGATAGGATAGAGCCAGTACAGTAGATTGCACAGTGTACAGTACGTTATTTTGTACGACACCAGATATCTGCGAGTGATGGTGAGAGAGAGAGAGAGAGAGAGAGAGAGAGAGAGAGAGAGGAAAGGATCCAGACAAAAGGCCAAGTGCATACTGAGAGAAACAGCAAAAAGATCAAAATACCAGACGAACATGGCGAAGTAAACCCATTGGTGGTCCATTGGCCCACTGTTGTATGGAATTATATGGGCTGGGATATCTACTCTGCTGACAGGTAAGACCTTGAGTAAGGCAATCTGTACAGAGTCGACTCTGAGAGAGTGTAAATCTATCATTGGAAGAATTTAGAGCTTATAATTGGTTAGTCTATTTATGGTTAGGTCAAGATGCATCCTTTGTCGAGCCTTACTATATTGGTACTAGCTCATATTGAGACGCGATTTGTCAATGTTTATTTACTTTTTTGAAATTCACAAAGTTCACATACAACGACAAAGATCAAGGGGAAGTTTTCCTTTGGTCATACACTCTTTCTACAACTCCACAGTTTGACCAGATTCTTGCTTACTTGCTTTTTTGATCAAGTCGTTCTCTAGAAAAAAAAAGTTAAAAGAAGTTCGTCTAGTAATAAGGTATTCTATTGATTGTACTACCATTCTCTTACCTCGGATTTTTTTCATATTTTGAGGAACAATCTGTTTCTCTCTTTAATTCATCATGGATGACGACTCGATGAGTGATGTGCCAAGTTTCCATATGTCGGACGATGAGTCTGATAACTTTGCTCCCGCTGTGGTATGTTATTCCAATGCCTTTCAGTTACACAAAATGCACTGCCCGACAAACACAATCTTCAATATTAGACTGACCTTTACAATCTAGAAAGCTAAAGGGAAGACTACTGTAAAAAAACCTGCAGCCCCAAAAGCGAAAGCAAAAACAACCAAGGAGCTAAAAAACCCCAAAGCCCCGAAAATCACTAAGTCTACGAAAACCGCAAAGAGCGTACAAACCACCCTTAACATGGCTCCCAAGAAGCGGGCGAGGTCAGGGAGCGACGATGAGGGCCAACAATCAGATAATGACTCAGCGAATGATGCGTCGCAGTTGTCCAGTACCCCGCCAAATGCGAAGAAGCAGAAGAAAGCTCCAGCCGCCAAAAGACAGGCTCCTGAAGCTCTGCACGACATCGAGAACGAAAGCATACTGGAAATAGAGCCTAAACCCAAGAAGACAAAAACCTCGACAGAACAGTACCAAAAACTCACTCAACTCGAGCACATCATCAAGCGTCCGGATACATATATTGGCTCCGTTGAGAAGACGGAGCAGACTATGTGGGTATTCAATTCCGAGAATAAGGAAATGGAGCTGCGAAAGGTTACATTTGTCCCCGGTCTCTACAAGATCTTTGACGAAATCATGGTCAATGCCGCAGATAACAAACAAAATGACGCCAACATGAAGAACATAAAAGTGGTCGTGGATCGTGAGAAGGGTGAAATCAGTGTCGAGAACGATGGTAGGGGTATTCCCGTTGAAATCCACGAGGTAAGTCATTCAATCACCCTTTCCCTTGCTATGAATTCCCATTATAATTACACACTTCCCGACATGAGTACTGACATCTTGTTTAGAAAGAGAAGATATACATTCCAGAGATGATCTTTGGACATCTCCTTACTGGTTCCAACTACGATGACGACGAAGCCAAAACAACTGGTGGTCGTAATGGTTATGGAGCAAAACTTTGTAATATTTTCAGTACAGAGTTCACATTGGAAACACAAGATTCAAACAGCGGCAAGAGGTACAAGCAAACTTGGACTGACAACATGAGCAAGATGGGCAAGGCGAGAATCTCATCTAGCAAGAATGCCGACTTCACTAGAGTTACCTTCACTCCCGATTGGACAAAATTTAAGATGACAGGAATCGACGACGATTTTGAAGCTATGGTAAAGCGCCGAGTTTACGACATGGCTGGTACTGTCAAAGGCGTCAAAGTTTACCTTAATGGAGCGCAAATCAAGCTTGACTTCAAAAAGTACATCGAAATGTACGCCAAGGCAATTAACAAGGAACGTGGTTTGGATGATGCCAGCGCAAACAGTGTTATTGTTGAGGACTCCAAAGGCCATCCAAAATGGGAAGTTGGGTTCGCTGTTTCCGATGGTTCTTTCCAACAAGTCTCATTTGTCAATTCAATTGCTACAACTTCTGGTGGCACCCATGTCAATTACATTGCCGACCAGATTTGCGACAAATTATTAGAGGTTGTTAAAAAGAGGAATCCTAAAGGTGCACTCTTGAAGGCCAATCAAGTTCGCAATCATATCTTCTTGTTTGTCAATTGTCTGATTACAAACCCTGCCTTTACCTCCCAAACAAAAGAACAGTTGACTACGAGAAAACCACAATTCGGGTCCAAATGCGTCTTGACAGAGGATTTTCTGAAGAAGATTGGCAAGACCGAAGCGGTGGAAAATATCCTCAATTTTGCAGCAAAAAAGGCTGATTTGGAGTTAGCAAAGAGTGATGGAAACAGACGCTCACGCATGAATAATCCCAAACTTGTGGATGCAAATTTGGCAGGAACAAAACGTGGCCACGAATGCACCTTAATTCTCACTGAAGGTGATTCTGCAAAGGGTCTTGCGGTTGCTGGTCGAGCGGTCCTCGATCCAGATCGTATTGGCGTTTTCCCTCTTCGTGGAAAGCTGCTCAATGTGCGTGATGCCTCACACGACCAGATTGCAAAGAACGCTGAGATTCAGAATATTAAACAATTCTTGGGGTTGAAGCACAAAACCACTTATAAGGACACTTTAGGGCTTCGATATGGCCATCTAATGATCATGGCAGATCAAGATCACGATGGTAGTCATATCAAAGGATTGTTGATCAACTTTTTACAAGTACAATACCCCAGTTTACTGAAGTTGCCAGAGTTCTTTCGAGAGTTTATTACTCCGATTGTCAAAGTATGGAAAGGACCAAACCCTAATAAGCCTACCAACTTACGATCCTTTTTCACCATGCCCGAATATGAAGAATGGAAAGAGTCTAACAATAACGACAAATCATGGAAACATAAGTACTATAAGGGTCTGGGTACGAGCAAACCTGAAGATGCGCAAATTTATTTCAGCAATCTCGATGTCCATTTGAGAGAATTCGAAACCATTAAACCAGAAGAGGAAGAAATGTTGGATCTTGCTTTCTCAAAGAAGAAAGCAGATTCTCGTAAGACATGGTTAGGAAACTTCGTACCTGGTACCTACCTGGACCACACTGATAAAATGCTCACGTATGACAATTTCATCAATAAGGAGTTGATTCTTTTTAGTATGGCGGACAACATGCGTTCCATTCCTTCCGTCATTGATGGTCTCAAGCCCGGTCAACGGAAGGTCATGTATGCTTGCTTCAAGCGAAACCTCATAAATGATATGAAGGTTGTGGAACTCGCTGGTTATGTCAGTCAAATTTCCGCCTATCATCATGGTGAAGCTTCAATGCAAATGACCATTGTTGGCCTTGCTCAGAACTTTGTCGGTTCGAATAACGTCAATTGTCTTGAGCCTAGTGGAAATTTCGGTAGTAGACTTCAGGGTGGCAGTGATTCTGCCAGCGCCCGTTACATTTTCACAAGACTATCACCATTTGCCAGAAGAGTCTACTCCGTCCTCGATGACCCAGTTCTTGAATACAACATCGATGATGGTAAATCGATTGAGCCTGTTACCTACTTCCCAGTCGTTCCCATGGTTCTGATTAACGGCGCAGAGGGTATCGGTACTGGTTGGAGCACAAATATTCCAAACTACCATCCCGTGGAAGTGGTGAACAATTTGAAGCGTCGCATGGGTCGTCTAGATGACAGTGGTGAAGAGAAGCCATTTGAAACAATGATGCCATGGTTCCGTGGATGGAAGGGTACTCCTGAGCCTGCTGGACCAGATCGTTACAAGTTCAACGGTATTATTCGAGAGACTGGTGATACGGAGGTTGAGATTACCGAGTTGCCTATTCGAATGTGGACCGATGACTTCAAAGCTAAACTTGAAGAGATCATCAAGGCCGAAAAGGTTCCATCGTTTATTAAAGATTACAAGGAATTCAATGATCACAAGAACGTACATATGATCATCCAGATGGACGACAAACATATGAAGGAAGCTTTAAAAGAAGGTCTCGCCGAAAAGTTCAAGCTGAACAAGACTGTCGCAACCTCCAATTTGGTGGCCTTTGATCACAGGGGCCAGATTCGCAAATATGACAAAGTTGAGGATATCCTCGAGGAGTTCTACGAGCAGCGCCTCAAGATGTACACTGTTCGTAAAGCACATTGGATGAAGAAACTCAATGTGGAGTATCGCAAGCTCACCAATCAAGCTCGATTCGTTACTGAGATCATTGAGAATAAGTTGATTGTCTCGAAGAAGAAGAAGCCAGTCCTTGTTGCAGAGCTTCGAAAGCGCGGCTACGAAGGATTTCCAAAGATTACGGATGCGAAGAAAGCTGGCGAGGCAGATGATGTGGTTGAAAACGAAGAAGAGGTCGCTACTGATGAAGATGCTGGAGCTAGAGATTATGACTATCTTCTTGGCGTGAGTAACCTCACACTAAATTTGTTATTAAATACTAACTTTTCACTAGCTACCAATTTGGTCTCTTACCCAAGAACGCGTCGACAAATTAAACAAGCAGATGTATGATAAGAAAGATGAGATTGACACGCTTGACAATCTTAGCGAAAAGGACTTGTGGTGTGGAGATCTTGATGCATTTGTCCTGGAGTGGGAAGACCAACTCAGACAAGATGCGGAGATCACCAAAACTATCCGCAATACAAACCGACGTCGTTCAAACAAGATTGGAGCCGGTGGAAAGCCTACTGGGAAAGGTCGACCAAAGAAGGAAGATGAAGAATTCACTGTTGGTGCGAAGAAAAAGGCTCCAGCTAAGGCATTGAAGGCAGATCCAATAAAGGGGATTACAAAGGTACAGAGCAAACCTCATCAAGGATTCATGGACATGTTCACCAACAAGCCCAAACCAAAATCGGCTAGTCACTTTGATGGTGGTGATGATTCGGGGATGTCTGATGATGATTTCGCGGCATTGGCGGCTCCCGAGGCTGATGGACCCAAACTTGATGCTGGTACCGGACGAAGCAAGCGTGCAGCCGCAAGCGCACCAAAGAAATGGATAGTGGATGACGACGACGAAAACGAGAGCGATGATGATAACCTTCTCGGTGATATTGATAACATGGTCAAGGGTATTGGTGGCAATGATAAGCAAGACACTGTCACGGGAAATTCAAGACTCTCTTTGTTTGCAATGTCAACAAGCAATGGCGACAGACCTAGCAGTAGCACGGGTTTACCCAAGCAAAAGTCTAAGCCTAGCAAGGTAGTCGATCTTTCCGAAGATGAAACCAACTACGAAATGCTTGCTAGAAGTTCCCCTCAGAAGCCTCCAGCCAAAGACGAAGTTGATGGTTTCTTGTCTTCTGATGACGAAGTTATTCCGGTCGCCTCCAAAAAGGCTCCTGTTCAGAAAGCAAAGGCAACGAAAGAAACATCGAAGCTCAAGAAAGCGCCAGTTGCTAAGAAACCTGTTGCAGAGGCTGAGTCAAAGCCCGCTTCTCATTCACCAGCTGCGAAGGCATATGCAGCGAAACAAAATCGCCTTCAGCAAATTTCCAAAACCATCGGTTACAGCGACGACAATAGTGAGGATGAGGATATGGAAGAAGCTCCACCACTGCCAGCAAAGCCTGCTGCCAAAGGTAGACAAGCCAGCTCTAAGACGACTGCGACTAATTATGCCCTAAGCGACGATTCTGATGAAGACGTTGAAATGGAAGATGCTGCACCACCCAGAAAAGGTACCAACGGTAAGGCTGCTTCCAAGCCAACTTATATCAGCGATGATGAGGATGATTCCATTGCCCCTCCCCCTAAACGAGGTGCCAAACCTAAAGCTGCGCCCCAAAAGTCCGCTCTTAGCGATGACGAGGATGACTCAATTGCCCCTCCCACGAAGCGAGGCGCTAAGTCTAAAGCCGCTCCCAAGAAGTCTGTCATTAGTGATGATGATGAGGATGAGTCAATCGCTCCTCCTCCTAAGCGTTCCACATCTTCGAAGCCTGCACCTAATAAGCAGGTGAAGCCAGTCGTTGCAGACGATGAGGACGACGAGGAAGACGAGCCGGATTCTCCACCCAAACCTGTTGTCCGCGGAGGCCGTGGTCGTCCAGCAAGACAAGCCGCCGCTGCTAAGCCCAAGAAACCAGTTTATACAGTCGATTCGGATGATGAGGATGAGGATGATGATGACGTTGATGATGTTGATGAGTCCGCATTAGTGGAAGATGATGAAAGCGAGGATGACTTCAGCGAGTAAAAGGATGACTTTATTTTCTATGTTCCGGCGTTATGGGGTGGGATATTCAGCTCGTCAATGTGATTTAGTCTTCTAGGAAAGACTGGTATGGGAACTGGTTTCTTTGCCTTAGGATATCAATTTGTGCGTCAAAGGATTTTGAGTGCGAGCGAACGGGATTGGTTTTCCACTACACTCTTTTAGTAGACCATTTGTATGCGTATAGTATTTGATCAATACATAGGTAGACAATTATGAAATATGTTTTTCTTTGTAAAAACAAAAATTGACCAATTGATGCGGAGTGAAAATCTTTAGTGGATATACATTGTGATGTGTGGTGATCAATATTGTTTTGTAAGGATGCTTTCAATGGTTCGACAATGACAGACCTCTGGTGGTGATCAGCATTTATTTTTAGACGATCATAGCATAATAATAAGTAAGTATGGCAGAGTAGAGCAGAGCAGGTACCAGTCCTTTTTCCTTCGTATCATCCTAACTCTATCTATAGAGTAGGTAGGTATCATCATCTGACGTTATCTAGCCTGGTAGGCTTTAATAAAGTAGAATTAATTCACAAATATAGAATTATGGAATTATGGAATTATACAATTGATTGTGTGTGAGTAGCTGCCACCTACGTACTTCTTAAGCATTGGTACAATTGAAAGTTCAGGATTTGACTTCATTTAATACCTTAGGTAATCTTAGTAGTGTGTGTGTGTGTACCTAGGATTCTTCTGCTGATATTCTGCTGATATTCTGACCCCCAAATAAATAAATTGGCGAGGTACGTACCGACAATGAACTATGTATATCCTATCTATCTATTTATTTATTTATTCATCCATCCATCCCCTTCCTTCTGATACCTGTCCGTTCTGTCAAACATCCATCCATCCCACTATGCAAGACCCGTTTTAGGTTTCCTCGCGCCAGTTAGTTTCAGAGACCAGAGACCAGAGACCAGAGACCAGAGACCAGAGACCAGAGACCAGAGACCAGAGACCAGAGACCAGAAGAAAGAAAGGTGAGTCCCGAGTCGGCAAATTTCAGAGAGCGAGAGAGAGAGAGAGAGAGAGAGAGAGTCAGTCTAGATTGAAAGTGCCAGTTTATTGACTCTATTTGGTGTGGGCTCCACTAGGTTATTTGCTCTGGAATTCTGCTGGTGGGTTCTGCTGGTTCTACCGTCGCGCTAGTGGCTGCTAGATGCGTGCGACTAGGACTATTGGAGATGAGGTTAGTTCAGGGGTAAGTGGTTGGTTGTGGTAAGTGGGTGTGTGTGAAGTGGTAAGTGGGTGTGGATGCTCTGGTTGGGTAATGTCTATCATTGATGTGATGTGATGTGGTGGTGTGGTTAGTATTGTTTGGCCTTGGGATGGATGGATAGGGATGTTTGAGGTATTGGAGGTGGTTAAGCTGGTTAAGCTGGTTGAGGTGGTTGAGGTGATTGAGGCGGTTGAGGTGGTTGAGGTGGTTGAGGTGATTGAAATACCTGAGATGATTGAACAAATCGAGACAACTAAAATGATTGAGATGTTACTAATCCTGATACTGCTATCTACTATCTTGCTTTGTATCTACCGTCCCTAGCTGTGTTGTCAGATGTGAGATCACCAAACCTAATCTCTTCTGGGCGTCTATGATGTAGGTATCTGGGGATCTGATTGGATTGAGATGAATTGAGAAGAGAAGCATTGATGTGCCATGAACCCACCACGCAAGAACTTAATTTGACATGGACCTATACCTACGAGGAACCGAGGAGAACTTATTACTTGCCTCGATGCTGTACTCTGACTGTGGATGCAGCATGTATGTGAGTTACATTTCCCCTGAAATTATGCTTCACCCCCCTTGATGCTTGTTTCTTTCTCTTCTTTGCCAATGGCCCATTCCACTTTTTCCATATAATTATTCATTTGACCCTGGTCGTCAGAAAAGCTGGGCAACTTGATTCATTCGTCCTTACTGGATTCATCAGCGTCCCTCAATTTAATCCACCCACCTTGACATTTGTATTCAATATCTAATAACCATCTAATATCTGATATCTGATATCTGATATCTGATATCTGATATCTGCCGTGTGCTCTCTGTACTCTGCACTTTGTACTCTGTACATCGTACCTACTTCATTATCAATGCTCCGTTCGTTGGTAGAGAGAGTAGAAAAAGATATGCACGCTGTCCGTCGACCCCCCCAAATTACTTTTGGGCCATCTCACCGCTGCATCCATCCATCCACTATCCATCCATCCATCCCAGCAACTTCCTATCAACTCCTTCCCCATCCTCTTCATCATACTCTGACTACAGACTCCCACTGCATTATATGAAGGTAAAGGACAGCATAATAATCATAAAAATCCAATACAGGGGATTGTTTATACAATCGTTATGTGCCCATCTATGTATAGTTGATGGAAGGGAAAGGAAAAAAAAAAACTAAAAAACATCTGATACATTCTTTGCCTTCTTGTCAGTGAGATATAATTTTCCAACCAAAATACTCATATTTATATGAGAGAAAAAGTCACACACTCTTTTCAGTCATCGTCCCCAATCTCCCATCTCTATCTCCATCTCCATCCCCATCCCCATTTCCATCTCGATCACCAGTCGCTCACTCACTCACACACACATACACACACTCTCTCTCGCTCACTTCCTCATTTTACCCATCTATCCACCTCCACCCCTTTCTTCCGAAAAAGTACTTTGTACTCTCGTTTCAATTTCAATTTGTACATACTTACATATTTCACGACTTTCACGATAACCTGGTTTACGTTTAACTTTCAACGGCGGCCGTCCAGCATTGCATTTACCACCCACGTTTCCTTGAAACATCAAACACCCCGATCTCCGTGCGCGCGTCCATTTCTCCTCTGCCCGTCTGCCTACTTTGCTATTTGACAAAGTGTGACGGCTTGTTTGTGAACATTCATCGACTGGTCTCATCGAATTGTGCAACCAGTATTAAATTATCTCTCGGGCTACACTCATAGGGGGTGGTTCTGCTTTGGGAATTCTTCCACCTCGGGTCATCCAGATTTGTTTGTTTGTGCGAAGAGAATCCAAGGGTAAAGACTGAAGGTTGATTTTTTTGAGTGTTTAATTACAGTGGAGTGAACCAATTTTTGAACAGAGGTTGGGGTGCCTTTATTGCCATTCCGACCTGTTTACCTTACCTTATTGCAACGCGACGACGCTCGTTCTGGAGACTTCGAGGTCAGAATGAAACCAACCCTGAATCGAGCTGAGGTGGAGGAGAGAGTACACCAGGAGGGACAGGCTATGCAGCATGATTCGATGGTTACAGTGCGACTTTCCGAACCGCCAATTTTGACACTCGACACGAAGAGACATTCCGACAAGATCATCACAAATGAGGAATTGGAGACGGGCGAGGAGATAATTACTCCTACCGACAAAAGGCAGACGATAATGAGCATAATGGATGTAACAGGGAGGGACACGGAAACTGGCACTCTGGAAGACTCGCCGAGAATTACAATGGTAGATCCAAATGGCAATGAAGTGCCCACGCCTACAGGTTCGGAATCAGCAGAATCGGAACAAAATGGTTCGAGGAGGGCAAGCGATAGCTCTGATACATCAGTAGAAGAGGTCAATTGGGAGGAATTAGAGAAGACAGAGGAACAACAGCCGAGAAATCAGGATTCTGATGATGTAAGGTTTACGAAAGACGCGTACATTCTTCCAATACTGACATGTTGCAGTCCACAGCTTTGCTGCTGGCCAGGCTGGAGCAAGAAAATAATGCGATCGCCTCGAACCCGAAGTCTGTTATCGCAAAAGTTCAGAAGGTTGAGAAACAACGAGCTCGAGCTCAATCCAGACCACCATCAATGCAGCATCTTAAAAAATTGGTCAATGGCCCTACACCTTCAGCCCTTCGATATTCCGTCACCCCTCCACCTCCTATGACTGACCTCGAATTTTACGCCGCACTTGTACAAGACTACCCTAGAACTGCTCAATATTTACCTACATTATTGTCGAAGAAGATTAGAAGTGGTATCCCCCCGCCATTGCGAGGTGTAGTATGGCAGAGTATGTCAGGGGCCCGCGACAGGTTATTGGAGGAGCAATTCGACAGACTCTGTGGCGAGTCAAGTCCATATGAAGGAATTATTGGCAAAGATTTGGGGCGAAGCTTTCCTGGTGTAGAGATGTTTCGTGATCCGGAGGGAGATGGACAGCGCATGCTGGGAAGGGTTCTCAAATGCTTCAGTTTATATGACCATAAGATTGGGTACTGTCAAGGCTTGGGATTCCTCGTTGGGCCTTTATTGATGCATATGGGGGATAAGCAAGCATTTTGTGTGCTCGTACGGTAAGATATCAATTATGCAGCTGGTCACAATACTTGCTAATAATCTGTAGTCTCATGGAACATTACGACCTACGAAATTGCTTCCTTCCTGATCTCTCCGGTCTCCACGTTCGAATACACCAATTTCGAGAATTGCTAAAATTGCATCTACCAGCCCTATCTACACATCTCGATGTTTTACAAGTCGAACCTGCATACGTTTCTCAGTGGTTCCTATCATTTTTTGCCACCACGTGTCCTTTGCCGATGCTTTTCCGAATCTACGATGTTATATTTGCTGAAGGTGCTTCCGAAACTATCATGCGAGTTGCTCTATCATTGATGAGAAAAAATGAAACCAAACTTTTGTCTTGCACAGAATTTGAGGATGTAATTCAATTACTTCTCTCCAGGGGTTTATGGGATGTTTATCATTACAATGCCGATGAATTTGTCAATGATTTTGTTAGTCTGACAGGGATTGTAACACACGAAAGCCTTCAGAATTTAGAAGCGGGCTATCGGGAGTCTCAGATTATTGACACTGCTTTTCCATCTGATGTGGGGTCAGCAGCCTCACGATTTCTCGGACGATTATGGGCTGGCTCAAATTCGTCAACAAAATCGGCCAACCTCACTCCCAGTCCAGGGCTTAGCGCCCCATCACGTCCTGTTAGTTTCTTGAGAAGATCCCCTTCAAAGCAGAGTTTAGCTTCCACATTAAATTCTATAGAGGGTAGCGGATCTGAAAGTATGCTTAGTACTTCAACGGATGCAACCAGCGTCTCTCGTGATTCAGCAATTGCTGATGGCGCCTCAATTCGGGCTCAATCGTTTGTTAGTGTCAGTGCAGCGAAAACTCCAGTCAACAAAGATAAAAATTTGCATACTCAAATTGAAGATCTTTTGATGGCGCTGAGTGAGATGCAACGAGATCATGCTATACTTGCTACAGAATTGCAAAGAGAGAGGGAGGAACGTGAAGAAGATAGGAGTGCTGTGCAGCCGTTGATCGATGCATTGAGGAGGAAAACCAGTGAGGAAGGAGTAGAAAACTCTGAGAGTGACGTCAGTGTTGAAACAGTAAGGGGAATGGACGCAATTGCAGAGGAAGCGAGTCTAGATGGAGTGTCCGGAGATGAGGAGCCGACGACATCCGATGTTGTTGACGAGTCGGAGATTAATGAAGCCACCGCTCTCCCCATCACTACCGAAGATATTTCTTGTCTACTTGATATTGTGGAAGATCGTTTCCTAAACCCTGTCGAGAATCGGAGATCTTCTATGATGTTGACAAGATCTCAACTTCGGGAAGAGCTCGATCGAACGAAAGAACAGCTCCTCATCGAGGCATCGAGGTCTCAAGAATTGAGCAGGCGGATTGTTGAGCAAGACCAAGAAATTAGTAATCTGCGAGATCAAATCAAGGAAACTCAAGCTCATGTACGAAATTCACATCAAGACAGACAACGATTGGAAAAACAAGTACATGACTTGCGGCATTCAAGGAAGAGTGCCCAGTCGACACCGGATGGTTCAAGAGATCATGAAATTGAGTGGGGCGTCAAAAGCGCAACTACAGGAGGACTTCGAGAGTTGAAACTTGTTCGCTCAAATTCCAACCGTTCAGTGGCCACAACTTACAATAAACGAAGCTCAAGCCTTATATCTCCGCAAAATCTAAGAGAGAATGATAATCCTCGCGCCTCTACATCGTCTGAACAGCAGCATTCTCCCAGGGAAGACGTAGATTCCGATGCATTGCTTCTTAAACTTGTACAAGCAAAAACCGCTGAAGCGGTTGCTAAACAAGAAGCAGAAGAATCCAAGCTTAAATTAGAGAGCTTGAAGAAGATGCTGGCTGGATTACAAAATGCTGAATTGCCAACCACGGCGTTTGGACACATGTCAAAACCTAGTCTTGATAGATCGATGACAACTATACCTGCGAAAGGTGCTGTTCCCAAGATTGAAACACCAAATGCGCCGGCTAGTGTACCAGCTACAGCTAGCGGTGGTGGGTTCTGGGGATGGGGAAAGAAAGCTGCTGTTAGTACTGAAGGGAAATAGATGTTTACTGATATGGAGTTTTTTGGTGTGGATGTTTGAGATGTTGAGATGTTGGGATATGATACGTGTTGTTTAAAGCATTGGAGGATATGAAGGATGGGAAGAATTGATGAGAACGAACTGAACAATTGCAGGAGGTTCTTTTTTTGCTTAAGCTTGCTAATTTTTGTCTGTACTTGCTTTTGCTCTTTTTGTACATTTCTTCGACGCGATTTTTGACTTTACAAGCAAAATACCCGAGAGTGCGTTGCCTTATGTATATGGCTCTTTATATTAGTGAAGGGGCTTGTGGATGTAGGTTTATTGTTTATTGGTGAACGCGGGGGTTAGGTGTTTATAGAAAGGACTTGGAGCTCTGAGATCAGAAGTGAGGTGGGAGAGGGCGAAGTATTTTGCATGGGATGTATAGTAGATGGTGGATGGCGGATGGTTGGTGAAGTGTGGAAAGGGTCAAGGATGTAAAAGAAGAAAAGAGCGAGGGACTTTATAAGTGAGGACTGGGTGAGGATAGGTAGAGCGAAAGAAAGATAGGATTGGAATGAAATGGAGATGAATCCTATATAATGGTTTTATTCTGATATTATGCTGTGATGTGATGTGATGTGATTGAGGTGATGTGATGGGATGGGATATGATGGGATGTGAGATGTTTTTATCTTGTATATGTGATGAGTGTATACTATGTAAGATATGTATGCTTTTTGTTGCAGATTTTAAAGGAGTGTAGTTTTGTGCATTGGAAAGTAGATGAGTTACTCAGTATGTTTTTATTGACAAGCAGATGATTTTCAGGGAGAATGTGGATGAGGAGAAGTTGGTGATGTATGTATGAATTGTTGAAAAGGGAGTTGAGTCAAAGTTAGAAGGGTAATGAGAAGAAAGATGGATGATGGATGGATGAGCGCGGTGGTGCGGGGTGGTTAATACAGAGAGGGGAACGAGAATGCTGACATTCCTTCAGTTGAGATTAGGAGGGTAGTAAGATGATATCAGGAAACAAGTTGAGAATTCACGGAAAGTCCTGATTGATCCGTTGGGGAATCATCTGAGAGCATGTGTAGTTCCATCTCTTTACACTAGTTACATGACATGTGTTCACTCGATGCAATGTTTCCAAAATTTAGTTCATGTGATATCATTTCACGCACATTCATGGGATCGATTTTTTATTTATTTATGAGGTAACTTGGCTGTATGCATGCGTCAATTGCATCAATTACATTATGGATATGGATATGGATATGGATATCGCTAATTAACCCCTTCATGCCAATTTCCAAATCCATCGATTGTAAATCTCATATTCCCACTCCCCTTAATCTGTTACACATTATCCAAATAGAGGTATCGTAAACCATCCCTTCATACACATTGATATCCCTAAAACTTCAATATCATCCCCATCAAATCACAGATATATAATTGCAATACGTCATAACTCCATTTCGCTACCTGGTTCCTACTGAATTCGTTCCGGCGCAAGAACAGCTCTGGTAGGCTTTAAAGGTGTCATTGCGACAGTGGCGGTGGTAGCAGTGGTGCTGTTATGATTATTGGCAGTGCCATCTTCTTCTTTTTCGGAATCAGAAGAATTGGCTTCGAGATCGCGCGTATTGGTGTTGGAGAATCGCGTGCGGCTTACGGCGCGACCGATGATCATGATGAAGTTGAGGACGAAGATGGGAATGAGGCCCAGGAAGGCGTGCATTTTGCAGATGGGTTGAATAGTTTGAATGTGGTGATCTTGTGGTTGTTGAGTTGGAGTTTGTTGGAGATTGGAATGTGTTTTTGTAGATTGTCTGATGCGTGGAGGATAGTCTTTCTCTGATGATGAAGATATATGAGGAGGAATTATTGATGCGTTACTTGTTTGGAGGTCGGCTTTGTGAGGTGTAACGGACTGAAAGATGGATTCCTTGAGATATGTATTGATATTTTTTTTCTCAGTCATTGAACTTTTGCAATGTTCTTAAATGAGGAAGATTTTTTCTCAAAAGAATGAAAGGCTCCAGGTCCAAAAGATAATTGATGTTTAGAGTTTGTGGGTGAGCTAGATAGTGAGCTAAAGCTAGTGAGGCTGCTATTACCATCTTTGATTGGACGAATTGAGGTGTCTCTATACTTTTGCACACTTGAGGATGTTCTTCTGCGTATAATTAGCTAATGAGCCATTTAGCTTGTCTTGTCTTATTAATTTAGAGAGCGCTAAGCTACTCCAGTTCATCAGTCTCGTAGATCATAGGTTGTGATCAGTTGTATGGAGTTTTCCGTGATAGAACCATGACGAATTCGTAGAACAACTACAATTGCGTTATAGATCACAACATGATAGCGAAGATAACCTCATGGATCTGGCTTTATCCACTACATTCAGCTCTCTTGAGATGCAATAATGTTACATGCTCAGGAGTCTTGAAGTGGGGTGGGATCTTCCGATCACTTAGCTTTTGGAAAACGACCCGTTAAAAGATAATACTCGAGATCATAATAACTACAAGCTCTGGTGATCCATAAAACTCTCGAATATTTTAGAAGCAGTACATACATGAAAGTCTTGACTTATGGCACGGGGGCCAAAAGAAATCCAGGGCTACAATGAACATTATATCTTCAGGATAGATTTGATAACGCACCAGCTCTATAATGAATAGATCAAATTCGGTGGAAAGACACCAGTAGTACAAGGATAAGTTCACATGTGACAGGATTTATATAGACTAAGAAGCTTTTGACATGCAGTGACAAAAAAATGAAATACACTAGGTTCCCCATTGTCTCCGGATATTTAGAAGCTTGGCATACTTTGTACATTGTGCAATTGTGGAACAGCACCCCGGATTTCTCGAGACATTCGAGTAAAGACCACATCCCTAGTATCCAAGCCAGTTCTCACACTGATGAGGACTTCCAAAGGTATGGTGAGTGTGTTCCTCTAATATCGCGAGCAAAGACTGGTATGCCAATGAAAACACCACACGCACTGGCGTCGGCATCAGGTAAAACAGGAAACGCTCCTCTTGACTTGTTACTTGGGACGGAGATGCAACCTTTTATTAAGAGTTTTCGGCATAATTCATGTTTATCTCGGCCTATAGTATCAGAAACAGTCGTTCGTCGTTCGTCGTTCGTCGTACTGTCGTTGCAGGGGCTGAATTGCCCCACTGTCTGAACGGTGCTTTGTCATCCAAATTCCAACCTCATCTGTTACACAACGTCGATGAAGAAACGGAATGTCGCTAATGAACGTGCTCATATACCAATTACTGATTGAAATACTAGATATATTGATCTGGCTGACAAGAAATTCCAATTCCTTTTTGGAATTGCGGATGACTTACAGCCTTTCTCGTCGATGAAGCTATTTGATGTGCTCCAGTAATGTCACTTGAGAGGCTAGGATTTATGTGCAGGAGGGTTTACAATCAAGAAAGAGCTGGTGGATAGTAGTTCTATATGGGAAGTTGTCAAGTGATGAAGCTACCTTAGTTAATGCGCTGAACCTTGTTCGCAGACCAGTGTTTGCTCTCAAGAATATGTTCCGAATTTTAGACGACACTGTTTTTGAGACCGCCTACATTTCGAGTATAGGAGATATGTGTATACAGGGCTTCTCGTTTTCTTTTTGCTGACTACAAAAATAAAGCAAGTCCGGCTTTCTCAAGTACTATTAGTGTAATGACCAGTGTTCAGTATCTGTCTCTCAATATGAACATGCAATCACTGGAAGCATAACAAACTATGATTGCACTTTCAATACTCTCGCGAACTAGTTTTTCTATACTGGTAGAAACACTTAACTCTTAGAGAAACTCTTACACTGTTTAAGGTCCCAAGTCCCGTAATGATGTATATAACTTCTCTCAACCATGTGCTATCACAGAGCTTCATGCATGCTTAGGTCTCCCGAGGAATTTGATCTTGAAGTTTCTATTCGGTTCCACAATCTCCTCCTGTCAAATATTTGGAAATTTCTAGATATTTGTAAGTCTGTGCTTTTCTGGACGGGTAAGAGGTTTGAGTGAATTGGCTCCTCAGTCAAGTGGGCAAGATCACATGTATCATCTTGGATCCAATCTTTCTATGCAGGTGTCAAACTCGACGGGTTTGCCTGTATCCTGAGTATACCCGGCTCTCTGGATGAGTGGCTAAAAGTCACTGACTGAGATAAAAATGAGTGAATGAAGAACACCTGGAAACCTCGGTTTTCTGCACAAATAAAGGTTTGCTATTTTATAATCGACTACAGCGCTTTTACTTGTGCCTTTCTTGTATTGTTAGTATTAAGCTACACTGATGTTAGGATAGCATTTTTTTTGTAAAATAAATTTCACGGTAGTGTTAGGATAGAAGAGGCAAGAGCGATGGATGGGTCGGCGATGAAATAGAATGGAGACCGAAAAGTGAGAGAGCATAAATCGGAACTCTCTTGATGGTGAGATAACAGCGTTCACTTTCTCAAGCGTTGTAAGTCACATGGATACTCCAATATAAGATATATGTGATATACGTTACCTCTATATCTGTTTGAAGATACATTAATATGACTTCTTCCAGTCTCCCTTCCATGCCCATGTTGATTAACTTGCTATAATTCACATAATAGAAGTACAGATTTAATATCTAATTCCCTCCGCATCTTGAACTTGAAGATACTCTATAGTGAACGCTGCTCTATTCGGGATACCTCGGGTCTCGACGTAAATATTGTCAATTAAAAAACTACATGCTCTAATCTGATATAACAAGGCGGGGAACACTTCACTCTTGAAGCAGTTGCAATCTTGTGATTATGCCTAGCGCAGAAAACTTGGAAATCTTGTTGGGAGAATGTACTAGCGTTTCGCTTTCGCATAGCAACCATCTCCTCGTCTTTCCCTCTCACAAACCAAACCACCTCAACCACCAAAATACCATCAAGTCTTAAACTCAAGTCAACCTTCCTTTGATTTCAATATCTTCTCCAACAGCTTCTTCAATACCTTCTTTGATATCTTCTTCAAGAAATCACTTCTTTCTGGTCTTTCCATTCAGATCAAAAACAACGCGACGAGTCACTTTCAGTGGCTCGTCATGGTTGCGCTCAACCTCTATGAGCCTTCAATATCTCCTTTCTGTTCATTAACAGCCATCCAAAGAAGAATTATTCTCTATCAAAGGTCGATTCACCATCATATCTCACTGTTGCGTAAGTCTTGCTACACATACGCTGTATTTCTGTTTGATTCCTGACATTTTTTCCGCAGTTGACGTCCCTCAAAAATGCTCCGATCTACTGTACCAGCAGATCGGTATTTCTGCCAGTAGGCAATTGAGTCTTTTATCTCATCAAATATCAGTCAGTCAAACTGTGCTCGCATAGTTCTTATGGTACAGTTTTCCGTTCTTACTGAATCTTGTTTTTGTGCCATTACTGACGCCTGTCGTGCAGTGTTCTTCCTATAAAGCGCGCCCTCAAAAAACCAACAACAACAACAACAACAACAACAACAACAACAACACACTTCGATTCACCTCAACAGTCTTCATCTGTTAGAGAACAATCATGCCTCTCATCCTTTTTTGGAATCTTTCCTTCAATCGCGCATGCAAAGCTATCTCGTCTTGCAGTTTTCATCACCGCCATAAATTAGTGTCGTTTTTTATCACACAATATTGTCCTTTTCACACCACGAAATCTTTCGCAAATACTTCAATTTCTCACCGAAACAATCGTCCACCAGATTACCATCAAGTGTTCCTTAGTTCTGGTCTCACCCTTTGCTCTATTTTCTCTATGCTCTCTATGTTTATTATACTACTGTGAGTATTGGTACTGAGTCACCATCGTTCTATCACTGACTTCTATATCACAGTCTCTTTCACACGACTTGACCCTTGGTAAATATACTTCAATCTGTCACCAAAACAATCGTTCATCAGATCACCATCAGGTGTTTCTTGTTTCTGACCTCACTCCCTCCTCTATGTCGTCCTCTATGTTCATTTTAGTACTGTAAGTATTAGTACTGAATCCATCATTTTTCCATCACTGACTTCAATATCTCAGTTTCATTCTTCTGTGTACTCAATTGAAGAGTTGTCACATTATGATAACACTCAAACACCTATCAATCATTCAATTCATTCAAATGTTTTTTTTACAACACGCGTGTTTACTTAACCACGAGTACCTCATACTTTGCTGCGAACCTCAAACTGTGAGCCTCAATAGGTGTTGCACTATCCTGCAGAGGACGCATTCATGTCTTTCAACCCTCTTTGCTCATACATACCTCTAATACCTCTCGATCTCTCGACACTGCCTATCTCCATTGGCAACGCCACATCCTCCTACAATATCCAGTCATGGTGCTACAATACGAGCGAGACGAGATAGAGGACTGGAAGTCAAAAAAGCGAAATGTGATGACGGGAATAATGATAATTCTCTCATATTTCACTTTTCAAGACTTTTTACCTTACCTTTCAACTCCCGGTGGTGTATCTTGTTCAATTCGAATTAATTCTCCTCGATGCTCCGAGCATCAATTCATTCTTAAAGAGCGCGGAGGATCTCCTTCAAATCCTCTTTGCAAGATACCTCTACATCACCTCTCAAGACCTCAGAATTGCTTGATGCACTTGGCAACAGTACCTCTACTGCAAACAACCATTGCTTCTCCTAGCATTGCATCTTTCCTGAATCTTCAACCCAAGTTTCAACAACTGCCAAGGGAACAATTCTTCGGCCACTCTTCAACTGCTTCGAGGGCTCAATCAAGTACCTCCCACTGTCAACGAATCGATGTTGATTATCTATACCAAGAAATCAATACCATCAATTCAACATTGACAATTCAAGTCAAGCTTTATTGTTTCTTCGCTTTCAATGACAGTCGCAGCCCTCGAAGCAGAGCTCTCCAACCACCTTCTTCTTCGATCTTTTTCTCTTTTGTACTTAGATAGTTCTTGCTTTTGCTTTCTGTGTGTAGATTGGTAGTGTGCTGAGTAGCACGCGCCATCTGAGTAGCATTCCCTTTTGGGACAACGACTACTGGAACTTGTAGCTAGAGCGGCCTAGTAGCCAATCTGAATGTCCAGTGGAGATTGCTATTTCTGATGTGTTCGTCACCATCTCGGTGGTGTAAGAGAGGTTGGCGTTTGGGTCGCGAGTAGGTTCTATCGGCGACGGAAGCTCATTACTTGCCAATTATTCGGAGGCTGGGTATTCAGGTATGTATGGACTTGTTGAACTTTTTAGATCCGTCTATCTTGGGAGCAGCGTACAGTTGCTCCCCGCATTTCAATGGTACGTTGCTTAGTGTGCCCTCCCCCATCCCCATTCCATAATGCAAAGAACACGATGCTGGTACTCCAAGCCGTCCCAAGTGTCATCTGCAGTGGGGAAACTATCGTATAGCAAGCCAGCTTGCCGAGTTTACTAAAACGTTATTTCAGTTGAGCACAAGTGCTTGTGTGTTTCAAAGACTTCTGTTCTATGAATACTTCCAGTACAACTGTTCCGCGATTCATCGTGGTACAAGTAAACCGTACAGTATTTTAAAGGGCTGCTACTCTGCGAGCGCTTCCAGTACAACTGTTTCAAGACTCGTTGTGATGCAAGTAAACCGTACAGTGTTTCAAAAGGCTTTTGCTTGATGAACACTTCCAGTACAACTGTATCATAGCGGGTTTCGATGCAAGTAAACCGTACAGCCACATGCTTAGAATCTCATCATTACAGAAAAATTTGTCTTGCTGCATAAATTTTACCTGTAGAGAGAAATGCAAGAAAATATGGTCGGATGGGACTTTTCCCGGAAACCTGTATCGGTATTCATTTCACTGATTTGCGTAATTGTACGTTGACGCTCGATGGTGATGGTTGAGCCAAGTGCCGGCCAGCGACGTGTATACGGCTTATGATCCTGTTTGTGTCTTTGTTGTTTCTTGATAGTAAGTTTGTGATGAGTTGAAGATCTGTGTGGTCGTTGGCTTTATGAACCGATGGTTCAGATCTGCTCGCAACATTAGCACTCTATTTCCGTGAATCAGAGATCATTGTGGGTTTGGCTCTTGTGGGGTGTCGGCTTTTGTGGGTGTTGGCTATGATTTTTCGTTCTTCGGAACTTAATTTCTCGATCTCTAATCCTAAAGAAATTTCGTGTGTTGCGGGCTTGATCTTGTGGGCTTTGGGGGAATACCGTACCTTGGTTGTTACTTGTGACCTATTGATATTTGAAAGCGCCGTCCATTCTTGGAACCTCATAATATCACAGGCGCAAGGGAAACAGATCTTCAACTCAACTCTCACATTCTAACTTTCTATGGACTTCAATAATCATCCAGCATCATACTCCAATTCACATAGCTCCATCTATTACGATAGCGCGATCCACGTCTATCGCATTTGATCTTAGAACTACTGGTGATGGCTTGCTGAGTGTGTGATAAATCCCGTTTTATCGTATGCGACGATGCTCGACAGTACCTTATAGAACTTTGATCATTTGTACGGGCTGATAGTGGTAGGGAGATAACGTGCGGAGAAAGGAAGATCTTGGATCGTGTGACAGTGTCCCGATCAATGAGATCCTAGTCCTGACTCATGATTGTAGGTGCTTCTGCATCTCTCTTGAGGACCGTATCGTCTTTGACGGTGTGGCTTGCAGGGATACTAGTGAGTTTTCCAAGTTTCTTGCTGGACTCATGTTCTATGAGGAACCCTCACATGGTTGGGAGAGCAATCCCTGACTGTGCGGTTTGCCGGGTACTAGGTCATTTTGACGCTTGGATTTCTTCTGGACAATGATGCCGTTATCGATCTTCACTAAATATTCAGTTGGTGCAGGCAGGAGTTCAGTAATGTGTCTTGTCACCGGGGCAAGATATAACGCGACGCTCATCAAAACTGCCTGCAAGAGTTGTTGATTACATTGCTGAGCGATATGGAAAGCTACCCAGAGCAAGGTACCAAAAAGGTGAATAGTAAGGTGTTGCCTAATGAAGAAGATAATGCATATCCAACAACTTTCCAGGACTTATCACTGCCTGAGTGTGGAAACACCTCATGGGGTTAGATTTAGTTCCTGATTGTTGTCATGTCTTTCGAGGGCGCTTATTATTTTGTCAAATACTGTATACCTGGATACTGGTTGCAGATATTTTCACCCACTTTGTTTCTCGGAGTAACGGGGTGCAGTGGGTATAGTGTAGTGTCTGTATGAGGAGAATTCCGAAGGCACACCCTCAGGTATACCAACCCCGTTGCGCTGCGTAAGTCTTATCCTAGTGATGATGCATGTCATGAGTCCAAAGCGCGGACTCAGCAACTCTTCCCGGATTGGGAGAAATTTATCTTTTAAGTTCAGTCACTTCCACCTGGCATATCCCAGCAAAGGTAGAAAGCATGGCGTGGGTGGAAGTCTTGTGTCATTGTTCTGCGCGGGGGCTTTGTGAGGCTAATTGGTAGTTACCTTTCTATCCACCCTTTCAAGTTCTACCTTAGCCGGTTTTACTATGGGTGTAGTTGCGGTGAGGTTGTTCGGCGTCTACCTGCCCCTGGGGGTATATAAATGGGCGTGCTGAGGCTTCACTTCTCGGTCCACTCGGGGATTTCGTTGTTCAACCACCGGGCACTGAGACGAAATTAGGGCAGCAGACTCGTCTGTTCTTGTTGTTCTGCCAATCGATGTGTGGAGTCGTGTCGGCGCTGAGGCATTGTCCGTCCTGTTAAAAAGCAACGAACCTTGGTGACGTGGTTCTTATGGCATTTTTCGTTGACGGGTCTCTTAAATTGTGCTACTGTCTAGGTGTGGAAACACCCTAGGGGTTAAGTTTCAATTCATAAGTTTCTCAGACGCGCGATTTGTTACTGCATTGATGGTGAACGACCTGTGTCGTACCGGAGTAGCCGTCTCATCGTCTTGTTTCGTTCCGACCTGCCTTTCGGCGCTGAACTGCTGCAGCGATGCCCAAGGAGGGTACTGCTTGTGGGGAGGCAATGTTTGGTGGAAGATTCTTGCGGGTAACTTCTACGGTCGAAGATTGGTTTTCAAATCTCAGAAGTCGTCGATCTCGCTTGAGGGCCTTGTTGAGACTCCTTCGGGGGGCTCTGATAGGTTCCTCTTGAGGTTGTCGGCTGACGAGAGGCGACGCTGGTCTTAGGCTCGGGAGAGATCCTATGATTCGTTGTTCGGTCACTTCGATGATGCTGAGGCGGGGATGGTGAACTTGCGTTTTGACCTGTTGCTCGGTCTTCTGTTTAACGAAAGACCAGATGAGGTTTCCTGTGGGCTCAACGAGTTGTTCACCGAGTCGCCTTCGGGTGACTCACAGGACGGCTCTGCGAGCTCTAATGGTTTCCTCTTACCAATCCGACTGAGTTTCTCAACGAGTTGTTCAACGAGTTGCCTTCGGGTGATTCACCGGACTTCTCAACGAGATCTCGACTGGAACGGTAGAGATCTCTGACGGGTTCCTTCGGGTTCCTTGACGGGATTGTCTCTGTTCTTGGACTGAGGTTTCTCAGGTGGAGTTCATGTTGATTTCCAAAGTTGCTCAACGAGTCGCCTTCGGGTGATTCACCGAGCTTCTTTGCGATTTCTGATTGTTCTTCTTGCTACACCGACTGAGAATCCAACGAGTCGTTCAACGAGCTGCCTTCGGGTGGTTCACCGAACTTCTCCGCGGGTTTCTCGACTGGAGTAGTGTGAGGCCTTCTGATTGGACCCTTCGGGGTTCCTTGAAGAGGCTTCTAGAGATTCCTCGATAGCTTTCAGTTGATGCTGAGGCAGTAGTGAGAAAACTCAGTGACGAAGTTTCAAGGGGGCTTGTGGAAGACTTCGGTCGGAAGCAGGTTTTCTGATTGGTTTATCTTACTGTCCATTGATACCTTGGGTTCAGGTGGCTTTCTCTACGGAGTTTGCTACGCTGCGCCGGGGTCGTGGACGGGACGTGCGGCCTTTCATGTTACTAAGTCAGCGGTGACTGGGTAGCCGGGTAGGACAGTACCTTCAGGGTCTTCGGATCTTGTTGGTGTTGCACCTCCTGTTTGTTCTGATCCGTTAGAGAGGTCTTGCACTGTTGTTTTGGGTACTTACACTGACGATTTAGTATTGATTCGCTGTTCAGGATGATTGGTGAAAAGCACTCATGCTACGCTGGTTCTAGTAGTCTGCGTCCCGGAAGGGTTTGCTACGAAGATGGTGTCGTTGCTTACTTGGGGGCTTGCTGCTTGCTGTGGTGGATTTGCTGCTTGGGTGGACAGTTCTGGCGGTATTGGTAGACAGCTTTGATAGATGGATTGGAATTCGCTCGGAAGACCTCTTTACTTGGCATGTTGGTGCCATTATTCGAAGATTCAAGAGTCCGAACTCCGACTCTCAACGAACACTCGATCAGATGCAACACTCACCACATAATAAGAACATCAATCAAAACATCAATCAAAACATCAATCAAAACGTCAATCAACACGTCAACCAATTCATCAATTCAACAAATCATCAACACGGCAAGAAGAGCACAACTCGACTGTGTTAGGAACTATCAATTGTTCCGCCGACATACTTCATTCGAAATCACAACACATTCAACTCGACATAGGCTTGGTATATGAGGAATTTGGCATGGCGGTTATTTTGTATTCATGATTTATTGTATTGGTAGAGATTGGCAGCAGCAAGACCCGAGCACTTCAGATACATAGATAGAAAGTTGGTGAAATCACCCTAGTCATTTCCTGTAGACTTCATCCTTCTGGCATAAATTGCCTTGTTTACTTTATGGAATACCTTCTCTTAACTTTAGTCTTTCATGATCTGTGACGTGAAACTTTGTTATTCTAGAATGACAACCTCTGGTAAGAAATTGCTTGACAGTGCTCTCCACAGTTTACAATCGTACTTGCCAAAAAGTTCTTGAGGCGGGGTTCGGAATCATACTTGCATTATGCATGCAGCTTCCCTGACATTTTCGTAGATATGCGTCTTTCCGCACTCGTGATGACGTACAACATTTTGGACCCCATTGGGTGTCTGGAAACTTGATTCGAAATCTCTATGGAACTTTGCATGTTATTTCCACTTCTTAGCCTCTTTTCACGGAATTTGACAGTGGTTTGGGAACGCAGACGTTTGTGACATGCGCCTAACTTGTGACATCAATTCGCGAGACATTTTGGTCCTAATTTTTGATTGAGGCTTTGTGAAATGGCAGCCAATACAGTATCAAAGATTAAAAGTATAGGTTCCATAAAGAGAGACGGAGGAAGTTACTCAGGTATGGCGACAACCCTTTGATTCTCAGTCCACATCACACGCCAAAAGAAACTTTTGCAATCTTCTCATCATTCTTGAACTTGACTCTAAACATCGATAGCTTCCCCAGCTCTTGTTTTTCTCTAATAAGAAGTCTCAATTCAGATATGACAAAGTAATACCTTCGGATCTTAGCCCCGTACTCCAAAATCAATGATCAATCGTAAACAAGGTTTGGAATACTAAATAATTATAATCAGATCTGTAATACACCATTCTGATATGCAGCATTCTCGGTTTACTGCCTGTACTGGGGCGAACAAATCTTGTTCAACTATGTATATGAATGTAGTATTTGGAACCGATTAGAAAATGGGACTACATCGTGACATCTCGGACCAAATTTCGGAAGTTCAATTTTTGTGCAGGACTATTGCTAACTGTTGTTTCTTAGTTTGATTGCTGAATGGTTGCATATTCATCCATAAGTGTAGAGCTTTATTGCCCGGTAGCTTTTGCCTGGTACCCGTGGGAAGAAAATGCTTGTCCACATATTCTGGATAGGCTACCCGAGCATTTTGGTATGAAACGTGCAAAGTATTATTGTAGCTGTAGAGGACAACTCGACGAGATCTAAATCTCAGAGTATCTCTCACGCCAAATATGCATTAGTAGGCAATGACTTATTTTAACTTCCTAGCTAGAAAATGAAGTACCAGATTGTTTCAAAATGATAAGTAGTAGTCTCAAGTTCTTGGTATGAAGCAACTTGCTTGGATATATCTTATTAGATGTACTTCTAATAAAGCTTCAATATGATTTTGGGCGTGAAGGGCCTGTATATTTCGCTAGACACAAGCCATTTCGGAAGAGTTCACAAGATCCTGAGCTAGCTCTAGCACTTTCCCGTCATGACTTTGAAGCTGCCCATAATGAGGCGACAAGAATCCCCAAGCATGGTAACTGACTTGATGCCATGTTTGTTTGGTTGCAAAAAGATGGGTATATGCAGCGTATCAAGACTATTCCCTGAAAATTGACTCCGTCAATTCGAATATGTAGCTTTGATACATGAGTGACTTAACCACTGTTTCTTAATTTCGATGCCCCCCACAGTTTTATAGTTATCAATGCGGTAGAGGGTTGATTCAGGCTACTGAAAGGAGTGGGTATATGCTAAAATGTAGGTCATTTGATACTTCATTTGGCTGAAAGGGCAGGCTGAAATGTATGGTGGTCCATCGGATTTGCTATGAACTGGGTAAGCAACCTACATAAAGTTATCGAGAGGTTTATTTGATCAACGTGAGTCCGAGTTTCCTTTAAACATGTGTAGCATCTGTTCTCTTAGATCACTCTACTTGTCTGAAATAGACGACCTGACTGAGCTCACTTTGCTTTACACAATCGGGAAGACAGAAAGCACCTTTGTTCAATGCACCTGTATTAATCATGAAGAGCATCTTGCGGTAGAAAAATGTGTCGCATATGAGTGTATTCTGTGACGGAAGATCTCTATGGGGAGTGTGTGGTCGGAGATTTGATCAGGGAGGGGGCATAATTTGAAGCGAAAATCCACTCAACTTCTCTTCTTTAAAATTTGGTGTTCGCTGTAGAGTTTTGTTAGTACCATATGTTCAAACGGAGTAGAAGTTATACGGGTAGGTTTATATAGAGAGATATTAAGTAGATAATGGCCTGCACATAAGTTTAAATAAGGCCTTCCATCACAGCCTTCATCAAGCATCTATTCCATAAATGACAACTTAATCTCGTTGTAGCAAAGGGGGGTTTACTGCATCATTTGTATTGAAGAGCTTAATGATTGGATATGATTTCAAAGGTAGATTATCTAATTTTCCAATAACAAAGTTCTTTTCTTGGTGGTTTGATCTTTTGATGCCTTCATGAAGTCCACATGAAACCCCAAAACTCTCATCACTTGATTTCCAGACATATGAGCTTCCACTATATGCACCTTACATTCATTTTTTGACCTAAATCATCTAGAACTACCTGGTTTTCTATTAAACACTCTTCAGAGACATCTTACATGACATTTGTGGCTAAAATTGTTCTGGGACTGAGAAGGATAATGTTAACTCATCATCAAGTGAACATCCCAAAGCTAGACACTCAATCACTTATAACTTCCACAGAACTTTACTTTTCAACTTTTTTAATTCATTCCCAAGATCCTCAAAGCTTACTCTTCATGTCATCCAAAAATCGTCCCAAACGTCAACTTTTTCAATTGTGTTGTATTTTCAACTTTTCTTTCCAAAAAAGCTTCAGTGAGCTTTTGGAAAAGAAAATGGAGTAAAATTGGGAAATCAACTATTTCTGACGTGCAACAAATATCTGCAAAATCCGAAGTGGTCCCGAAGTCCCGTGCTGGTCACGAGCATCAATGCTGGTTGGCTGAATGAGTAAGGTTGTAGAGAGGCCTGAGCTCTGAAGCAATATAATAAGTAAACAAGAGCTTCGGAAAATCTGACAAAAACAACCTCTGTTGGTTCATGAGAACAAATAGAGCAGCAGGTTCTAAAGTTCAAAGGTCAGACTAAACTCTAACTTCCTGGATGGAGGCATATCATGACATCAAAGAATTCTATAACTCTTGCTATCTTTTTCAAGATTCTCATTCTCAGCAAGTGCAATCAGCAAAGAGAATATGTGAAAGTATCCCTATAGAAAATATTTCTTGAAAATTCTAAGAACCAGCCAACTAGAAAGGACTGGGACAAGGTGTGAAAAAAAGACAAAGCTTGGAAGCATGAGATATTACCTTGTTTTACCATTGAAAGATTAAGAAAATAACTCATCTCTTCATGGGGGTGGCTCCCTAACTTTTACCACCATGTCAGTGAACTCATTACTTTCTGCGTCTTTCCAAAATGTTAGCAGGTTCTACTCAAGAGAGGCTGAGTTTCTATCTGCTCGTTACTTGACCAGACTGGATAGAAGTTTTTGGAACTGGATGAACAAGGTTCATCTTACCTTGTAGAAATTCATGGGTTCAAGCACTTCTTGCATGTGCCAAACTCGTGACCTGCTCAAATTCCTGATCAAGATCATGGTCAGCTAGAAATGTCCATCCTCGGAGAGTAAAACCACTTGACAAATTTCCTAATCCAATTCTCTTTATGTCTTTTGCTCGTTTTTTTTGTTTCTGATACAGAGTATACAGAATGTAGTGGTATGCATGACGTGGTTGATGTAAGGCTCAGGGGCTCACTCGCTTAACCTCTTGGACTTCTTGGACTTCTTGGACTTCGAGGTAGCCCAGGTTATATGCATAGTTTGTTTCTATTCATAAGACAACAAAATACCAAACTGCTTTCACTTTTTGTCTATTGCATGTGTGGGAGGGTCTTGGTCTGGATGAAGTATATCCCATACTTAAAGGATACTTTATCAAACTTTCCAGGAACATTCAAGACCTGCATCCTTCAGCTGCACAAATATCGTGTATTAGGTAAGAAGTAGAAAAGAAGACCAGAAGATATGAGAAGCTTTCAGAGAACCATAGAGAACCGTGTGAATAGCCATCCTAAATCAGATGCGTCTTCAAGCTCCGCTTCAAAGCTGGTGTCAGCATTGAGCTTAGAGCGAAAACTTAAAGCTCTGCATACCTGGACTTAAACGTGGCTCATAGTATATATTCGAGGCTCAATGACTTGAAGATGTCTATCGTGGATTCCTTTATCAAAGCGGTAGGCAGGAATGCCGTCTTCGGTCCTATGCAAAGGCGTGATAATGTTCGTGTGATTTATCTCAATGCGCAACTCAAGGAGCTCGATGTTGCCACCGTCCCTTGGTCCCAATCCCGTTGTGTTATGATATTTCCCATCCGCTTGTATTACATTGTCTTCCATTTGTTGATCACACGCACGCACGGTTTTTGTTGCATCAGTGTTTCCAGTTCGTTCCACTGCTTGTCTTCCAAGTTACTACACCCTCATCAATTTATCAATGTTTTTCGCAGTGCCGCTCGAAGAATTTTATAAAGTTATTGATCGATGCAAGGTCTTTGACGAGGTCTAAGGAGAGATATGAATTAGCAACAATTACAAGAGAAGGAATCGTGAGAAGGTTCTCGGCGTTCACGAAACACAATTCAACCCAGCAGTGAGATATCATTCAGTTCCACGATAAGTGAGTGGCTCATGGGAAACCATCTCCAGTGAATATGATGATGCCAATAAACATTAGAATAGGCACGATAAAGACAAACTGGTAGTTCAGATCATCTGTTGGAGACAGACCGTGAACGCGTTTATTAATTCTGGATGTTGGAGGAAGTTTTCGACAATTTCGCGCACAAACTTGGGGCACAAAGGCTTGGATGCACCGAAAAGTTGATACTCGGTCAAATAAAAACATGGCAGGTATCTTTGACTGTCACTTATTATCATTCAAGATGTGTCAATGTACGATTGTGTACTCCTTGGCTCATCCTCCTTTCTGCCAGGCAGAGGATGAGCCGCATACAGCCGCACACAGCCGCACCACTTCACGACATGCAACATTAGAAAGCAATAGGCCGGAACGTCCCCCCATTGGTCATCTATTGGTTCTGCTGGTTGCGAGGCTGCTACCTACAAACCTACCGCTTTCTGACGTGCAACAAGAGGTCTCGAAATCAGGGGCTTCCCCTCTTATTGGATGGGTATCTCTTTCTGCCAGATCTATGAACTTTCATGAGTAACCTTACCGCTTTATGATATGCAACAAGATCCTGAGATGGCGAAAACTCAACTTCTTATTGGAAGCCACTTGTTTCTATCAGATCTGTTGATCTTGAGAGCAGCCTCGCCGTCTCATGACATGCAACAAGCCATTGAGATAACAAAGACTCTCCAGATAATTGAACGCACTCTTTCTTCTGTGCTTGTGATAGATTCTTAGATAGTTCGCTCAACTGAAATGGTTAAGTTTAGTCAGATGTACATTACAGCATAGGTTTAGTATGATTCGATTTTAACAGCATTTGGGGCACTCTAGAATAGTTTTGATTATGACTTTAATCCCTGGCACATCAGCTACATAGCACTTCAGAAATGTGTAATTTCCATCACCGTTGCCATCCTGTAATGAGCTGCTACAAAAGGTTAAATCTAATTACTGAATCTGCTCAGGTGTAAACGCTCCCCAGAGATACCCATTCATACACTTTGTTCCTATTCTAATATCGGCACATCAGCTATTGAACGAAGAGAATATCTCATTATCCGCCATTTTATTCTTCCTCTTCGAGTTGGCGCGTCATATTGATATTCTGGAAGAGAAAAGGTGTTAGATACTCTGCACAAGAAAGAAGAGAATTTTCTCCTCAATGCAACAATGGCAGATGGATGTCAGGTCAAATAATGAGAGGGACTTTCTTGTTGACTTGAAGTTCTCGTTCCTCACTCCAATTGATTGTGTTTATTTGACATCCCTTGAAGTACTGAGTTGTGACATGAACGTAGAGATCTTTAATTTTGGCCTGCGGAGAAGCAAAAAAGCTTCGGGCTGTCTGCAGAGTTGTTGAAGGTTTAATAGCTCAGTATTTTGCTCCGCAAGGAAAGTATCATCTCCAATAACGAATGAGGGGCTCGCATTGTAACAGTATCATGCCAACATGTGGTTCCAGACTTCGAGTTTCTGTTAATTTTAGACCTTCGCCTGGGTGCTGGAAGCTTCGGGAACAATTAATAGCTTGGAAGGGAAAGAGATTCGTCGTGGATCTGCAGGATTTTGGTATCTGTGTCTTTTTTTGTAGCTGAAGGGATATTGTAGCGCATAAGCCTGTCGCATCTGTTGATGTCATGTTAGTGAAATATTTTCAGAATGTTCTGCAAGCTTTGAGAACGCCGTCTTCGATGCTCTTCAAGAAGGGGGTGTGAGACTTAATCTAATATATGCAGAGCCATTTCTTCGTCAGAATATGACGGGCTGCTGTTATAAGTTGGCGGAGAGGTAGTTCAACAGAACTGAAAGGTTGCTGTACTCTGCTGCAAAGTGGGAGCGCCGAATGAACTACAGAACAAAATGATGGTCAGCAATCTCCAATGAGGTCAACACTCATGCTCGTACCTTATTAGCCCTGGAAGTGGTGAGTTGTCATGGATTCTGGTTGTAGTATTTCTGGGGAGATGGAAAGTAATGGAGTGGAAGCTTTTTCTAGACTACCTATAGTTTTTGGCTAAGCAAAATATTGCCTAGGTAGCTGAATATACACAGCAAAATCAAAATACCTCAAACGGTTCTTTAGTGAGCGCTCTTAAGTTTCTTACAGCTCATAAGGCGAACGCAAGTTCTTCTTAAAGAGGTAGTCATCGGCAGGTGGCAGGAATGCTATAGGAGTAGTCAAGCATCTTTTTTAGGCCGGTAACAGTTTTTTATCACCTCGAATTGATGTTGTAGTTGTTGGTATCACCATGGGGATGGTGAAGTCAATATAGTACTATGTTTCACACTGTTGTAATATTGCTTAAGGTTCTAAAAGCTAGGACTACGAAACGTATAACTGTAGTGCCGAAAGACGCTAGCGCTTGCGCTAGCGTAGTCTCATGATCTCTATCCCGACA